>OZ010597.1:75226312-75258812 GCA_963932145.1 Acanthosepion lycidas | reverse complement strand
TCGACAATCTCGACTGATTGTTTCCTTGCCTAATCCATTATATGGGTTCGATCTCATTCATTATATCAACACTTTACACAATATTAATCAGCACTTGCTTTTACAATCTTGACACTATCCCCACTCACTGTCCTATTTCGGGCCTTCCTATTATTGCTATTATTTGGCAAGCATAGATTAGTTTGGCAGAAAGCCACAAGTATGGTGCACATAGTGAGGATCAAACTCAATAAACAGTCTGTCAAACACGTTCGTCTTATTATAATTAGCTTAGTTTTGGTACTTGCTTACGAGTATGGGTCAGACAGTAAAAATCGCGTTCGCTATTCAGTAATAATGGTCAGTCATATTACCTTTTCTTTTATTTACTATAATTAGGTTGTTTTATCACAAGATTACAAGTAAGAACACTCAGTGAGGAGCGAACTCACTACTACTGATCGACAAAAAAAAAAAAAAAACTTTCCCACCCCCTTGTGCCTTTTCTGTAAGTATTTTCATAGATTTTCTAATCATTTACTTCTTGGTGTTTTCCTCTAATGTTAACAATTGTTCTTTTGATTTTCAGTAATCATTAACAGATGGCACGAATCTGCAATATTAATGGTCCTGACCTGGCATTTCGGCTTCAGTCACTTTCCCATCAAAGTAACGTACCTTTTCTAGAAATACTTTCATGGTAATTGTTCTGATAAACTTTCCTCTATGGTACATAGACTTTATGAATTTAAGCTCATCACTAGATTGGTGGCAAGGTCTCATCATTTTACAATTGAAATGACTTGATGTAACTGTATGTTCTCTGCTAACAGTTTCTTCTCTCGCGCTTGTCTTTTGTGAAATATTCTTGCTTTCCGGTCAAATTTGATCTTCAAAATCTTAAATGCAATGTCAATCGTTATTATTCGTCTTTTTAATTTCTGTTATTTTATTCTTCTTTCTTCTTAATAATGTTTTTTCTCCTCATATTCTCACACACTCAGTAATCCCTTACGTTCTAATGGCTTTATTGTCTTGCTTGAGGTGAAATGACTAAAAAAAACTTACTAACCATTGCATCACAATCATCTGCTCTTATTTACTTCACTTAATTTTAGCTTAAGGACAAAAATATAGAGCAAGGACTAAAGTTATTAGTCAGTAATAATGATCAACCAGATTTATTTTCTGACCATTGATAAGACGCCAAGAGTCTTGCTGTTGTTGTTGATGTAATGAAAGATAGTCAGCAATAACAACTAAACCATATTGAGCGTCATATTGATTTCTATATTCCTATCATTGAAACAAATACAGTCCGACGTCTTTTATCCGGCACCCTTGGGACCAGGACAATGCCGGACCCCATAAAATGACGCGTGACAGAAATCATCCCTAAAAATACTATTTCAGCTCATTCCACATATAAATTAATGACTTATCAAAGGTGGAACAAAGCTTAAAAGGGAAATAAAACAAACATTAATGATTCCAAATTGAGGTTTTTATTGTTTTATGTAAGACAAAGGTTAAAAAAAAACAACGAAAGACGAAAAAATAATACATACTTACTGACCTGAATATGTATAAAAAAAAAGAACAAGACCGTATCAGCAAAACACTCTGCTGTTGTCGGAAAGTTGTAAACAACAAGTGACGCTGCCGTCGTATCCATACAACGATTTAATGGTAGTTGATTAAAAAAAAAATTTTTTTAAATACCGAACCATGGGAAAAAGCGGATCCCGTATTAGTTGATTAAAGAGTTCGGAATGTATTAAATATCAGCTGACTATCGCTGTCTATAACTTTATTTGTTGTATATATGTATGAGAGGTTAGACATGAATCTAGTTTCGTTGGGTTCGAGTCCTTTTGTGCATTTAGTTGTCGGCTTATTTTTAACCTCTGATTACCCTTTCCTATTTTCTAATATAGAGCATTTGTGTCATGTATATATATATATATATATATATATATATATATATATATATATATTTCAGTGCCTTGATATATAGCCATTCTGGTTGAAATGCTGGGATGCGTCGACTGAATGTTTTTTTTTTTAATTAGTTGTATATTTTTATTATGTTTATGTACTGCATGTAACAGTTTTTATTAAGTCTTCTGAAAGTTTTCAAGTATTACTGATCGTCGGATTCTCTTCTGGCTTACGATCTAAAACATCATAATAGACAATCGATTATTGGCCATTTCTGGACAATTAAAATGCTAGTTTTGAGCAATACGGTTAGATAATTTTTTTTTACCTTCCATTCTTTGAGCAGCTTCAGCAGATTTCAGATACAGTTTAAAATAATACCACAAAAACTGTGATAGTCTCAATAATTGTATCAGCCATTCTAACATCGGAAAGAAACGGTATAACTGAATAGTAGTGATAATGATATATATATATATATATATATATATATATATATATATATATATATTCTAGGAAAGTCTACGACAAAGTAGAACAAAATTTTTAGTACTTCATCGAACTAAAATGATGCTGACGTTAATGTGTTTTCACATGCGCATCAAAGACAGGAGAATTTAATTTTTTTAAATATGTGTTTGTGTATATAGTCTAAGCGATGTATTTCATTTTTTTTTCTTTTTTGTTTTGCTTTTAATAACTTTAATGAATTTTCTCACACGTTAGATTTGAAATTAATGCCAAATGTTTTAAGAACATGGATATAGATTGGTGCGGATCTAATGGTTAAATCACTTTCTACACTCTTTATTCTTGATAAATTGCTTTCTCAATTAATTAAAGTAACATATGTATGTGCGTGTGTGTGTGTGTGTGTGTGTTATGGTGGGAACATAATGGAATCATACTCTTTAGAAGCCTACACAGAGTAAAGGTCTGTAAATAAAACAACTTTTGATACACCTTAATATGCATGCACAAACATCTTCAATACCAAATTTCCTCGTTTTATCCCTTACCAGTAAAAGAAAATAAATGCTGGTCAAATTCAGAAGATTGTGAGGATGGAATTGGGCAAAATGCAGCCCGTCTCGTTGTACCATCGATTTCACCATTTTTATGGGAAGGGAGGCTGACTACTGAGGGCCTAAGGCAGATTTGTTTACCGTTATCGAGTCAAACAAATCTGCTACCAAAGAACAATAAAGATGACAGAATTAATTTCTATTGTTCCTTTATTCATATTACACTGGCGTGCCAAAGTCTTGTAGGATCCCTTTTTCAAAATGCAGCATCTTGATGCGGCATTGATTTCACAATTGGACGGAAGACATTTAAACAGATCTTAAGCCATACCGTCTCGGTAGTTGTCCGTAGCTCCCTGGTATTTGTAAATGCAGGATCTTCCTTACGGGTATACAACGTGATCTTGTCCCAGAAATACACGATTTGGCTCATGTTGAGCAATCGTCACAATTTGTCATTAGTGTCCAGAATATTCCTTAAACAAATTTTGTGCAAAGTGGGACCGATGACATGATGCATTTTTTTCAACTTAAACAACTAATTTTTGTTGGTGTAAATTGAATCTATGAACGGATGGAATACGGTCACGATGCAGTGCAATGCAGTGATCACGAGTCGATAACATATTTGGGTCGACCATCGGACTTTATCTATGACACGTGAACATACCACACACTATTATGAAGCCACCAAACATCTATATTGTACCTTGTTGACAACTGAGGACCATTACTTTATGGGGCTTGCAATACACCCCAACCCGAGCGATCAGTCTGAAACAACTGGAAGCATAAATCATCGGACCACGTCACACATTGCCCATCTTCAAGGCTTCAGTTTCTGCCATCACGAGACAAGGTAAACTGCGCTTTCTGGTATCAATTCCTGGTGGTACTTCAGTCGCCATGTCCCATGGAAATTAAAAAGACCCAAACACCGAACGTAAAAGACACAGATTCCGAATGACTTTGTTAAGTATGCTTCCTGCAATTGAGTTCTCCGAAATTTGACGCCTTGTAAAAATTAAAAAAATGAATGTTGTATGTGTCAGAACTGATTGGATCTAAATAAGATTAAATCGTACCTGTTTATTTGTTTTCTTCATCTTCAAAATTTTAAAGAAATCTTTCTTTGAAAATAACATTTTCATTTTATTGAAATTTCGAATCAACCTCATTAGTGGATTGGCCTTGGATGAACCATTGTCAAATGGCTTCCGAAGTTTGATTTCCGAAGTTTGATTTCTCTAAAATCAGCGAAGAGAAAAAAAAAAGAATGAATAAAAAAAACAAAAAAAAAAACAAAAAAAAAAACAAACAACATTAACTGAATTTCAAGATAATTCTTAGAAATCTCTTTTCAGAAGAGAAATTGGTGATGCTATCATTCTTTTACAGAATTTGCTGAGATTTATGACATAAAATGTTTGAATCCATGGCACTGAAAAATCGCTACATTGATCAATGTGACATTATGGTTTTCTAGACGTCATATCGTTTATAGAATAACAAACAAATATAAAAAAAGGAAACTAAATATACTTTATAACATGTGCCAGGAAAGTAATGAGCGTGTGTTCGAATGGTTACAGAGTTAATTTCGACCATAAAACCAGTGGTTCAAATCTCACCAATGTGAGTTCTTGATAATATCGTTCTAAGGAAGTGCCTGAAAACTATGCGACGTGTTGATCCAAGCCCTGTGACTAATATTTGGTTAGACGATACGGTTCGGATTCCGTCGATGGTTTTACTTAGGGTGGAATAGCAAATCCTTAACTACTGAGTAAAGTGGAGGTTTCTATTAAAACACACACACACACACACACACACACACACACACACACACACACACACACACATTTCCCCCAGCAACCTTTCCCGAGGATATAGCGATCTGAAAAATGCTCAATAACTGAAATTCTTAAAAATCAAAATCATGCAACTTCGCCATCCTTGCTGGGAGATCGTATAGCGCAGCGATTACTAGAATAGAGACGATGCTTCATCTCAGAGCAGGGGAAAATATTTATTGGTTGAAGCACTAAACAACAGTGAAATAATAAAAATATTCTCAAATTTTTAGATGATAAGGCAGATCGGATACACTTCGTCGAAATAACATACACTGAATTTCAGGCTTGTTTAGAGTACTATAAGCAAGCCTGAAATTCAGTGTGTGTTATTTCGCCGAAGTGTAAATGACTTTATTTTTCATATCGTTAAGCATGTTGGATTTCGCGCCAAAGAAAGTGTATTTACGGGGAATTTTACTGCACTACTTCTGCAACTGAAGCACACAAAATTCTTGTTGAGACTTACGCCGACCATGCTCTGTCGGAAACATCATGCAAAGATTGGTTTAGACACTTCAAAAATAACGATTTTAATGTTGAAGATAAAGAACGCTCTGAAGCACCGAAAAAGTTTGAAGACGAAGAATTGAATCTTCATGAAGACTCATGTCATGCGCAATCTTTAATAATACGTTTATTATAATAATTTTAAGCCATTTATTATTAATTTCTCTATTATAATTATGCTTGTCCTTCCCATCGTTAGTGAGTTTTCACAGCCGTTACGCCTTTTTTGATCGCATGGAAGCATGGAACTGACATATTTTGTTTCAGTAAGAACTAAGAGAAAATAAAATTATTTAATGTCTTTTTCAATGAAAATCTTTTCAGTCGACAAGGGTATCCAACTTATAAATAAATTTATTAAAAAATGCTTGCAAAACAGGATTTCGACGAATTATAATTATTATTATTCTCTTTCTTTCTTTATATTTTATTTCCATTTTCAGTTTTTTCTCATTAGCTGTTTGGTATCATCTTTTACCAAGACTTTTACCTCAGACATCGGAGGTAATGGAAAGTTTTTCTTAGAAATTTATTGAACATATTACAAAGAAAGATTTTTTTGGATTTTGTAGATTTGTTTCTTTAACAATTTCTTGGAGAAAACAATGGTCTTTTCCAGAGCTGTACCTGTTTTATAATCTAGGGAAAGCAAAGGGTGTGATTTTTGTTGTTTCCACTTAATTGAACAAAAGACAGCTATTGACAGTCAGTCAGTTATGTGCCATGCGTGATACTCGCTTAGGCGATCATGTATCTTTCGATACATCACTGACAAGGCAGATTTTTTAAAAAGTTTAAATGAACGAAGCTCTTCACATCCTTATGCTTGTTAGAACCATTATTTGGATTTCCCGGAGAGATGATGCAGCAAGGATTTTGTTGATTCGTTCTTGAGTTTCTTTCTTGATCAGACCCAAAGTTCCAACCAAAACAGGAACAGTTTTAGTTTTTAAGCTGTTATTATTATTATTATTAAATAAAGTAATTGACGTAACTCTTCCAATATTTTTCAACACTTAGAGAAGAGCACAATTTAGGAAAAGAAAAAGAAAAGAAAAACGCATGTTTGAAAATGTTCAACAATATTTCGACAGCATATCTGCCTTCATCACGTAATGCTTAAAAATTTAGTGTTATTATTATTATTATTACATGAAAATATGTTATTCGGTTATTTTATAAATGGTTATTGATTTTCTATTTTGGAGATAGATAGATAGATAGAGAGAGAGTGAGAGAGAGAGTGTGAGAGAGAGAGTTAGTGAGAGAGAGAGAGAGAGAAAGTGAGAGACAGAGAGAGGCCACTCCTTTACCCACCAAATAGTTTCCAGCCCTGCGGTGATTAAAAAGGTAAATTCAAAGATTAGCCTCCATTCCTCATGACAGACTGCCGCGCGTCAACCACAGAAAAAATTTTAACATGAAACATTCAAATGGATTTTTTCATAAAAACCATTTTTTATTTGCTATTCAACAAAATTTCTGACTTGGATTTCATAATTTTCTTCTTATCGCCGCACGTTTTTCGTTAATTGTTTTTAAACATTGCGAATTTGGAATCTGATGGAACCTTGTTTACATGATGTGCTGGTGGTGTCGCAGTTCCGAATGAGAAATTGGAGAGCTGAGTTCGAATTCCACTCGAATTCGTTACATTCACTTACTCGCAAAATTAGAAAAGGTATCACTCTATCTTCTCCTCCCCCAGCCGTAGGTTAAATAAAAAAAAAGCCGACAGCTGGTGTCTCTAATCATCGTTAGCAATCAATCTAAGAAGAAGAAGAAGAATTTTGAACTTGGCTACGGGAAAAAAGAACCTTAGTTGCTGTAATGTTCTTCGTGAACGAACCGGAAAGTACACTGGATCAAACGGTGGTTTCCCCTACAAAAGGGGTGCAGGTTCGATCCCTGCCAGGGCACGCTTTCTCTTTACTAAGATTTCTCAGATGTGCAGCTCTATAGAAGTAGTACGCATTGTTTAATAAATAAAAATGGAGCATCTATATCAAATACAAAATGTCTATTCTTAAATACGAAGTGTCCACTCTAATAACGTTTGATGTAGTAAAAATGTCGGATGAAAAATGAATTCATTAATTTTTTTAGAAATGTCTCTACAGACGAGAATAAGTATGTTAGAAAGGTATGAGAGTGAGCCCTCTCGATGGTCAGTCGTGACACAAAAGGTAATGAACTTGTTCCACTAACAGAAGTTAGTAGGTTGATAGGTTGATAATCAACAAGAATATAGATCAATTTAAACCACCAAAGCTTTATATTGGCTTTAAATATTAAGTAATAATATTAAATATAACTGAATATGACGAAGGCTCATAAAGACAATATATTTAGAACGGAGCAAATTATAAGTTCCTCTCTGGTGATGGCATATTTAAATTGGTTAAAAGACTACTTCGTTCTGATGAGACAGCCCATATTTATGCTATTAAAGTCAACAGATTCCCAAAGTTTACAACTCAAAAATCGCATCTGCGACTTTGTTATATTTTCTATAGGACCTTAACGATCATGTTTTTCTACATTCTTTTATCCTCTTCCTATTCACTTCTCGTCTTTCCTATTCACTTCTCGTCTTTCCTATCCATTCTCGTCTCTTGCCATTCATTTCTCGTCTCTTCCTATTCACTTTTCGTCTTTCCTATCCACTCTCGTCTCTTGCCATTCATTTCTCGTCTCTTCCTATTCATTTCTCGTCTTTTCTATTCACTTCTCGTCTCATCCTTTTCATTTCTCGTCTTTGCTATTCACTCGTCTTTCCTATTCACTTCTCGTCTTTCCTCTCCATTCTCGTATCTTTCTATTCATTTCTCGTCTTTCCTATCATTTCTCGTCTCTTCCTATTCATTCTCATCTTTCCTATTCACTTCCCGTCTCTTCCTATTCACTTCTCGTCTTTCCTATCACTTCTCGTCTCATCTTATTCATTTCTCGTCTTTCCTATCACATCTCGTCTCTTCCTATTCATTTATCGTCTCTTCCTATTCACTTCTCGTCTTTCCTATTAACTTCTCGTCTCTTCCTATTCACTTCTCGTCTTTCCTATTCACTTCTCGTCTCTTCCTATTAATTTCTCGTTTCTTCCTATTCACTTCTCGTCTTTCCTATTCACTTCTCGTCTCTTCCTATTCATTTCTCGTCTCTTCCTATTCATTCTCGTCTTTCCAATTCACTTCCCGTCTCTTCCTATTCACTTCTCGTCTTTCCTATCACTTCTCGTCTCATCTTATTCATTTCTCGTCTTTCCTATCACTTCTCGTCTCTTCCTATTCATTTCTCGTCTCTTCCTATTCACTTCTCGTCTTTCCTATTCACTTCTCGTCTTTCCTATTCACTCGTCTTTCCTATTCACTTCTCGTCTTTCCTCTCCATTCTCGTATCTTTCTATTCACATCTCGTCTTTCCTATCCCTTCTCATCTCTTCCTATTCATTTCTCGTCTTTCCTATTCACTTCTCGTCTCTTCCTAGTCACTTCTCGTCTCTTCGTATTAACTTCTCGTCTTTCCTATTCACTTCTCGTCTCTCCCTACCACTTTTCGTCTCAGTTCTGAAAGATCGTTACCCTGTGTCTCACTCTGATCTCCTTCTTTCATTACGTTTTGTGTATGTCAAATCCTCAAACCCCTCTTTCCCCATTATGTTCCCCAGAAAATCTAACTCTTTCTAATTCCAAGCTAAAAGACATTAAAATGTTGCCAGTATTTTCTCTGCGTTTAAATACTTGATCTTTCATTGGAATAGAAAAACTCATCGAGTTTTACTCGTTGCTGGACATCATACGTAGCCATTTTAATGTCCAAGGGGTGCTCCCTGTAACCTGCAAAAAGAAAAAAAAAGAAAAAAGATTGAAAACGAACAAGTTATTACTTTTTCAAACTTTTCAGTTTTTTAATGGCCACCTTATATAATCAATAATAAATCCTGGTCTGACATGTAGTTCTCTTAGTATCGCCTCAGTTAATTGATCGACTAAATCCGGGGAGAATACACAGCCTTGCTTTATGCTCGGTTGATACATTGGTGTACTTTACTCAGTTCATTTTCTATTCGTATGCACGATTTTTCCCCAGTAAATATTATTGGACATTTTAATATCTTTCCTGAATAAATACAGTTTCCCTAGCAGTTCAAATAGATGTTTGCCTTCTGCATTTGTATCGCTCTTTCTGATAGTATCCTGATCATGAAGATAGTATTTCTTTTTTCAGTTTTTTAACGAAGCCATCACTGTTCTTGTTCTATTCCTCATCTATTTCTACTACGCGCTTTATTAATCCGAATTTTAGTTTTTGTGGCTCATTAAGATGATTGTTCTATGGTGCTTGCATTCTCTGGCTTCCTAGATATGAAGATGGATTTACTAAGGTCTTCCAGTATGTCGCCACTATCATATATTTCACCTTTTTTTTTTAATCTCTTCACATCGAGAAAGGCGATAATATCACTAAGACGAAAGGGGTTACTGAGAGCGAAAGAGACTGAGAAGACCATCAGGAGTGATAATAAAAGAGCAGGATTCAGGAAGACAAAAATGGCGACACATGTTTCATTTAAAATTTTAAACATCGTATTTGAGAGAGAAGCAAGAAACAGAAATAGAGTTCCATTAGTCAGAAGTACAAGAAAATAAAATATAGAACTTACGGTTGCATCAAGCTTGTTCAACAATAAAATAATAAAATAATATGTCCGTTTTTATTATAGTCCTTATTTTTGTTTTATATTGTTTAAGATATGAAAGAAATTAATTCAAATCACGAAAGAAATGGAATAAAAAATAAAAAAATCCATCGCAAGCATACAAACTTTACGAATGAAATTTGAATGTAGTAGTAGGCTTAAATACAATCGGTTACGGTGCAAAGAAGGAGAACTTATTATTTGCCATGAAAATAATAGAAAAGACAAAGGGAATCCACGTGACGGCGGTGGGAAAATGAGTGAATTCGAGATGCCAGATCAGGATCGATAACATTACAGATACTTCTTTTGATTTTGTCGAAAATATTGAGATATATAACAAAATCACGAAACCAAATATGGCAGCAATATTTCAATAATGTTGTCAACCTCGAAATCTAAGGCTGATAATATTTCTATTACAGTAATTATTTGGGTTCGTACCCCCCCCCCATCTTACGTCAGATTTTCATGTTTCATGTCCTTCCATGTATTCTTATTTTATTTCATTTTATTGTGATATGGCTACCTTTTTCTTTCCAGTGCCAGAATTCAGGCATATATATATATATATATATATATATATATATTAGATAATGATTTTCAAGTTTGGCAGATCTCCCTATTTCTCAATTTTGGAATAGGGAAATAATTGGGGAAGAGTTCTTCCCAATTAATGGAGTACAATTCTTCAAGTGAAGAAAACTTAGTAAACATAATTCTAAATATTACCTAGAGAATGGATGGCTGTTCCGTACTTGCTTAGATAACTATGTGTTTCCAAACGATGCAAGTGGTAAGGGTTCGAACCAAGAAAAAATATTTTGGAAACAGGTAAGCAAATTATCTTCATTTTGGAGGATTAGTGTACCTCATTTAGTGTAACACTAAATTTATCAATAATATTCACACAACAAGCAATATGCTTTCTATATGTAATGTTATTGGACCGTCTAAATTTTGGAGCCCAAACCAGTAAATGACGAAAAGACGGATTTAAAAGAAACTTAATTATAACTGGTAGAATAGTCATATATATTATAGATTTCCCGTCAAGTTGAGAAAGTCAAATTTTAGTTGCGTGGCTTTCCTAGAGAACGCATTAAATTGTCATTGTGAGCTTCTGTTCCAACCGATATAAAATGTCCGAGATTTGAATTAGTTTTTCAGATACGTAGTTGAATGAGCAGTTAAAGTATTTCTGCGTAAATTGGAACCTGTCTGAATACCAAGAAATAATGAAATATCATGAGAATATTTCATCAAGTTTCTCCGACAATGTCGTAAAGACTTGCTATACAGACTGGGCGTTTCATTTCTTCAGATCGTAAAATATTTGCTTTCTAGTATTAGTCGAATTTAAGTAATTTTTAAAACACCTGTTTTTTACAACATTTTATATCTCGTCTTTTTCATCTTTTCATCTTTCATGTGCCGCGTCCCTTCAGGACGTGGGCGCTCAAGGCTCTTCACAACTTTCTGTTTTTGTTGCGCTAACTTTTGACATTTTCCATCCATTTTTTTGTCCTACCATCCGTCAAAACACATTTTTAGTAGGTAATTCGCTATTTCCTCTGCTTCTGTTTCCTTTATTGTATATCCCATGAGTGTTAAATTACTTAGGCCCTCTTTCTTCATTATGAATACTACAAAATGAAATTGTCTCTTATTCACACTATAAGAGTTGTTGTAGTTCTTATTTTCTTTAAAGTCTCACCAGTATTCATCTGTTCCGTCCATGGTATTCTTAGTATTCGTCGGTAGAACTACATCTCTGTAGATTCACTCTAAGAAAGGCGATAATGCCACTAAGACGCAAGCAATTACTGGGAGTGAAAGAGAATGAGAAGATTTTAGCGATCAGAATGTCCTACTTTGTCGGACTTGCTTCTAATACAGGCGTAAATAGTTGCATCATCAGCATACATACCTATTTGGGAACTGGTCACATCAGGAAGGTCGTTGATGAAGATAGAAAATATGGTACGACCAAGGATAGAACCATTGTGAAGAGAGTTTTCAATATTCAATTCAGTGCTTTTTTAATTGTTTCTAAGAAGTGTTTGTTATCTCTTAATATTTTGTTTAATTTCTAGAAGACATCTGCTATTTCTGTAAGCCTTCAGATTTCTAGAAGACATCTGCTATTTCTGTAAGCCTTCAGATTTCTATCACATTTACTGTTGTCTGTTACTAACAATATCTAAATAGCTCGATTTCTCTCCTTACTCGTTTTTGACGTCCTCAATGACGTTGGCGTGTAGCGTGTGTCTGCTGTCAATCAAGTCATTAAAATAGAAAACAAACGCTCGAACTGTTAAATTCTATGTCTTATTTGTAGTATCTGTCGGTCACAAGAGACCCTAGATCTGCGACAAAGAGTTATGCCTGAGTTGCTGATGACGCTGCAGCATCTATTATGGCTGTACAGTTTCGATTGCAACGAGTGCACGTTAAGATGTTGCAGTGTTGTTATCTTTCCGTTGAACACGGCGTTAAATCTCTCCTCGCTCCAATCCTCGGTGTAAATGGCGTCTCCAGGGTGAGCTCTCAGCCGTGTCCAGTTACCCTACCTATACGTTCTTTTCTGTTGATTTGTACATGTACACCATGTGCCTGAAGGGAGGATCCCGAAGACCCTTCTGTACGGGGAAATGGCCACCGGCAAGACTGCATGGAGCGACCTCATCTTTGCTTCAAGGACGTCTGCAAGAGGTACATGACGGCGATGGATATGGACATCGAGAGGCAGGAAGACGTCGCTAATGATCGTAACAATTTATGTCTTAGGTATTGTCGTATAGATTTAGTAAACATAAAATAGTTCTATTGGTTTTGATGCAATGCTGCCCAATTACCAACGTCTTTTTCACTCGCTGACTTCGAATCTCTTCACTGGTCCTAAAAGGGCAGTACCGCCTACTTTCGTAAGGACCGCTCTAGGAGACTGTCATTGGTCCATGATGAGTTTTTCATATCATCTCTAATACATGTTGGTGTTATTTGTGACGCTTCTTTGTTCTCCAAATAAAACAAATAATTATACGGTACTAGCAGCAGAAAAATCCTGGCCTTAGTATACTCTTCTCCATACAACATCATGCAATTTTAATGAAAAGTTTTCTGTCAAGATGTTTAGCAGTGGGAAAGAGAGTATGGAAAGGCGGATTCATGCCTTTCCAAAGGAGCTTTACGAATGAAAGTAACATCAAGTGAAATTTGAATTCGATTCACCAAAATAAAAACCTAAAGCTCTACGCCATTTCTTCTCATTCATGTTTTAAAATATTTTAAAAGATGCACACAATTTTATAATTGCAATAAAAACGGCCGTATTAAATAATCATCTATATGACCGATACATAAACAAAGACTGAGACAAGTTAATTTAGATTTCTGTCTAAAGAATTTTAGAGACTATATTAAATCTTTCCAGACTTCCTCTTGTAAGCAAAAGTTTCTTCTAGGCCTGAATGCTATCATCCCTTGATGATTATATATTTAATATCTATATACATTCTTTGTTCGTTGCACATTTTTCCGTCATCGATATAAGCCCTGATAAGAGAGGAATCAAAACTGGTTAAGCTTTTCTTCTCACCTTTTGTTTTATATTTACATCTTCCCGGCAACTATTAACTTTTTTAATATGTCCGTTTTTATTACAGTCCTTATTTTTGTTTTATATTGTTTAAGATATGAAAGAAATTAATTCAAATCACGAAAGAAATGGAATAAAAAATAAAAAGATCCATCGACAAGTCTGAGTCAAACCTATCACTTTTTAAGAATAAAAATCAAATCAAATGATAAAAATACATATTTACGAAATGACGCTGAAAAGTTTTAGGCTTCATCAAGAAACCATTCTAAAAATAATTCTGTGATTGTTTGATCAGATAAGGGTGGGGAGGGGTTCAAGCCGAAATCTTTTCCAATTCAGAATGGAAAGCAACTCCAGAAATCACGGTACTTGGCAGTTAGAATTGTTTTCTCATTAATTCTACAGTTCTCTCCATTAAGGCGCCATTCACGGGTTGTGATCAATGCAAACATTGACTGGAAATGTTCATCAGACGCAATAAAGTTTCTTTCAAGCAGTTAGAACGTTTGCCCTGCAACTATTCGAATCTCACCATAGCTGATTTGTCGGTCTTGGGAAGCGAAACCAGTAGGTGCACTTTTGGAAAGAAACTAAAAACAAGACTTGTGAGTGAAATTGGAAAAACGGAACTTTTTAGAAGTCATCGATGGTTGTGTTAGCATCAGGTAACAAGTCATCGTGACGGTGGATGTGAGCGTTCAGGCGTTGTTCAATGTATCGATCATGCCTGATGACGTGCTCTTTCCCAGAACTTGTAACAATCCGCTTAGCAGAGTTGCAATATTAACCATAAGTAGGCTGTGTAGGTTTTGAACAATCACGAAATGTGCTTGAGCAGCTGTCTGCAACAGGGATTGGCTAGACGTCCTAACCGGCATCCGTCCTCGGAAAACGAGTTACCGGCTATTATTGTATTTAAATGCAAGGTTAGTTTGGATTCACTTCCAAACACAAAAGAGACAATCCAACAAGTAGCTTGCGATGAAATAACAATGAAATTAATTTTTGTATTTCATTTCGATTTGAATTAATAATATTTAAAAATGTAATTTATTGAAGATGTGGACTAATTAATAAAGCAGTTATAGAAAAGGGAAACAGATATAGATAGATAGATAGATAGATAGATAGATAGATAGATAATGAACAGCCTGAGATAGTTATGAACTGATGAGATAGATAGATAGATAGATAGATAATGAACAGCCTGAGATAGTAATGAACTGATGAGATAGATAGATAGATAGATAGATAATGAACAGCCTGAGATAGTTATGAACTGATGAGATAGATAGATAGATAGATAGATAGATAGATAATGAACAGCCTGAGATAGTTATGAACTGATGAGATAGATAGATAGATAGATAATGAACAGCCTGAGATAGTAATGAACTGATGAGATAGATAGATAGATAGATAGATAGATAGATAATGAACAGCCTGAGATAGTTATGAACTAATGAGATAGATAGATAGATAGATAGATAGATAGATAATGAACAGCCTGAGATAGTTATGAACTGATGAGATAGATAGATAGATAGATAGATAGATAATGAACAGCCTGAGATAGTAATGAACTGATGAGATAGATAGATAGATAGATAATGAACAGCCTGAGATAGTTATGAACTGATGAGATAGATAGATAGATAGATAGATAGATAGATAGATAGATAGATAGATAGTGAACAGCCTGAGATAGTAATGAACTGATGAGATAGATAGATAGATAGATAGATAGATAGATAATGAACAGCCTGAGATAGTAATGAACTGATGAGATAGATAGATAGATAGATAGATAGATAATGAACAGCCTGAGATAGTTATGAACTGATGAGATAGATAGATAGATAGATAGATAATGAACAGCCTGAGATAGTAATGAACTGATGAGATAGATAGATAGATAGATAGATAGATAGATAGATAGATAGATAGATATGAACAGGCTCAGGATAGATAGATAGATAGATAGATAGATAGATAGATAGATAATGAACAGCCTGAGATAGTTATGAACTGATGAGATAGATAGATAGATAGATAGATAGATAGATAGATAATGAACAGCCTGAGATAGTAATGAACTGATGAGATAGATAGATAGATAGATAGATAATGAACAGCCTGAGATAGTTGTGAACTGATGAGATAGATAGATAGATAGATAGATAGATAGATAGATAGATAGATAGATAATGAACAGCCTGAGATAGTTATGAACTGATGAGATAGATAGATAGATAGATAGATAGATAATGAACAGCCTGAGATAGTTATGAACTGATGAGATAGATAGATAGACAGATAGATAATGAACAGCCTGAGATAGTAATGAACTGATGAGATAGATAGATAGATAGATAGATAGATAGATAGATAGATAGATAGATAGATAGATAGATATGAACAGGCTCAGGATAGATAGATAGATAGATAGATAGATAGATAGATAGATAGATAGATAGATAGATAGATAGATAGATAATGAACAGCCTGAGATAGTTATGAACTGATGAGATAGATAGATAGATAGATAGATAGATAGATAGATAGATAGATAGATAGATAATGAACAGCCTGAGATAGTAATGAACTGATGAGATAGATAGATAGATAGATAGATAATGAACAGCCTGAGATAGTTATGAACTGATGAGATAGATAGATAGATAGATAGATAGATAGATAGATAGATAGATAGATAATGAACAGCCTGAGATAGTTATGAACTGATGAGATAGATAGATAGATAGATAGATAGATAGATAGATAGATAGATAATGAACAGCCTGAGATAGTTATGAACTGATGAGATAGATAGATAGATAGATAGATAATGAACAGCCTGAGATAGTAATGAACTGATGAGATAGATAGATAGATAGATAGATAGATAGATAGATATGAACAGGCTCAGGATAGATAGATAGATAGATAGATAGATAGATAGATAGATAGATAGATAGATAATGAACAGCCTGAGATAGTTATGAACTGATGAGATAGATAGATAGATAGATAGATAGATAGATAGATAGATAGATAATGAACAGCCTGAGATAGTAATGAACTGATGAGATAGATAGATAGATAGATAGATAATGAACAGCCTGAGATAGTTATGAACTGATGAGATAGATAGATAGATAGATAGATAGATAGATAGATAATGAACAGCCTGAGATAGTTATGAACTGATGAGATAGATAGATAGATAGATAGATAGATAGATAGATAATGAACAGCCTGAGATAGTTATGAACTGATGAGATAGATAGATAGATAGATAGATAATGAACAGCCTGAGATAGTAATGAACTGATGAGATAGATAGATAGATAGATAGATAGATAGATAGATAGATAGATAGATAGATATGAACAGGCTCAGGATAGATAGATAGATAGATAGATAGATAGATAGATAGATAGATAGATAGATAATGAACAGCCTGAGATAGTTATGAACTGATGAGATAGATAGATAGATAGATAGATAGATAGATAGATAGATAGATAGATAGATAGATAATGAACAGCCTGAGATAGTAATGAACTGATGAGATAGATAGATAGATAGATAGATAGATAATGAACAGCCTGAGATAGTTATGAACTGATGAGATAGATAGATAGATAGATAGATAGATAGATAGATAGATAATGAACAGCCTGAGATAGTTATGAACTGATGAGATAGATAGATAGATAGATAGATAGATAGATAGATAATGAACAGCCTGAGATAGTTATGAACTGATGAGATAGATAGATAGATAGATAGATAATGAACAGCCTGAGATAGTAATGAACTGATGAGATAGATAGATAGATAGATAGATAGATAGATAGATAGATAGATAGATAGATAGATATGAACAGGCTCAGGATAGATAGATAGATAGATAGATAGATAGATAGATAGATAGATAGATAATGAACAGCCTGAGATAGTTATGAACTGATGAGATAGATAGATAGATAGATAGATAGATAGATAGATAGATAGATAGATAGATAGATAATGAACAGCCTGAGATAGTAATGAACTGATGAGATAGATAGATAGATAGATAGATAATGAACAGCCTGAGATAGTTATGAACTGATGAGATAGATAGATAGATAGATAGATAGATAGATAGATAGATAGATAGATAGATAGATAATGAACAGCCTGAGATAGTTATGAACTGATGAGATAGATAGATAGATAGATAGATAGATAGATAGATAATGAACAGCCTGAGATAGTTATGAACTGATGAGATAGATAGATAGATAGATAGATAATGAACAGCCTGAGATAGTAATGAACTGATGAGATAGATAGATAGATAGATAGATAGATAGATAGATAGATAGATAGATAGATAGATATGAACAGGCTCAGGATAGATAGATAGATAGATAGATAGATAGATAGATAGATAGATAGATAATGAACAGCCTGAGATAGTTATGAACTGATGAGATAGATAGATAGATAGATAGATAGATAGATAGATAGATAGATAGATAGATAGATAGATAATGAACAGCCTGAGATAGTAATGAACTGATGAGATAGATAGATAGATAATGAACAGCCTGAGATAGTTATGAACTGATGAGATAGATAGATAGATAGATAGATAGATAGATAGATAATGAACAGCCTGAGATAGTTATGAACTGATGAGATAGATAGATAGATAGATAGATAGATAGATAGATAATGAACAGCCTGAGATAGTTATGAACTGATGAGATAGATAGATAGATAGATAGATAGATAGATAGATAATGAACAGCCTGAGATAGTTATGAACTGATGAGATAGATAGATAGATAGATAGATAGATAATGAACAGCCTGAGATAGTTATGAACTGATGAGATAGATAGATAGATAGATAGATAATGAACAGCCTGAGATAGTAATGAACTGATGAGATAGATAGATAGATAGATAGATAGATAGATAGATAGATAGATAGATAGATAGATAGATAATGAACAGCCTGAGATAGTTATGAACTGATGAGATAGATAGATAGATAGATAGATAGATAGATAGATAATGAACAGCCTGAGATAGTTATGAACTGATGAGATAGATAGATAGATAGATAGATAGATAGATAGATAGATAGATAGATAGATAGATATTGAATAAAAAGCCAGTAATAAACGGTGTGAGATACTCAAGAATTAGATAAGTTAATGTATTTAATTTTTTTCATTGTTCATTTTATCACTGTTTCCTTTCATAAGAGAAGAATAAGAAAAGCCTCCAATCAAATATTGATGACAAAAGCGAATCCGGTTGACAAGAGACGAGTTAGACATTGCTGGAAGCGTCATTGAAAGACGTCGAATGATGCTAACTCGGATGTACAGTGAATTTAAAGACACACAATAAGAAACTCGACGTGAACTTGAGGCGAATGAAAGGGTTGGACGTGGTAACGAACATTTCAGCCTTCTTACCTGTGAGACTACTCTCCAGCCACCTGTGACATATCTTTCTCTTCTTGTAAATAATGTTACTGAAAGACCACATATTTCTGCATTGGAAAAGTTTTCATATTAACAAATGATTACAAAAAAACAACTCCGGGAAATGTCATATTTCTCTGTAGAAAACAAGTCGGTTTCGATTAAATGTACATTAAGTGAAAAAAAAGCAATATAAAATATTAGGTTGGTGCAAAAATAATGACGTAATAATGTCGTTTTATGAGGTATTTTTTTTCGTCAAAAAACGACATTATTACGTCATTATTTTTGCACCAACCTACTATTTTCAAATTCTTTGGAGCTTTTTAATCGCTTATTAAGCGAATTAAACTTCACATTATCAAGCATTATTAATTGATGTCCATAGAAGGACATTCATCATTGTAAAGAATCCTGTTAGATTAGGTAGCTCCAAAGATTCGCTAAAAATGATCATAAATTATGAAAAAAAGGCCCCAGACTTACTAAAAACAAAGTTTTATTGTCAAAACCTTTATGTTATTAAGAGGAAGAAAAAAAGGATTTTTGATTATTGAATTATATTTTCTAATCATTTTTAGAATCTTCAAAATCAGCCAGTGACCATAAATTAATATGACAAATTTTAGCGTAAAAACACATTGATATGGAAATTCTTTCAAAAATCAGATAATTGTTGCTTTTTAATGAAACTTTCACGAATGAATTTTAAGAATGTCTTTCTTTAAAAATTCTTATTCATTATTAGAACTTCATTAATGTAGCATTTAATGTTCATATTAGTTATAAGCACAAATCCTCGAAGAATTTAAATCATCAATTCAAGAATTAAGAATTTCAATTTCAGAAAATCTGCTCTGAATCGTAAAATTTTAAAAAATGCAATAAAAGTAAAACATTATTTAATTACAAAAACTTTTAATTGAATAATATATATTTTGGATACTATATTCTTAAGAAAATAAAATTATTCTATTGATAAATTTAATAGCATTTATTTTCCCAGGAGATTTCGGCTAATACTTTATCCATTTTCAGGGGCTGAGTTTAATTTTCATGGTAACGAGGATTGTTAATATATTTTTCTTTTGTTTTCTATACTGCGTTTTGTGAGAGGCATTTTTGTAGTAGATTAGTTTCCGAACACGGCCAAAACATTTTGGCACCGTTCGTGGATTTTTATGAAAATTACATCAAACGGTATTTACAAGTTCTTCTTCTATGTACTGTGATCCTTCAGGACGTAGGCGATCGTGTCTCTCTACAATTTTCTATCCTTTGTAGCTTTTAATTTATTTTCACTTTTTCTTATCTCCCCTAAATCAATTTACTCAAGGTCACTAAATAAGTTATGCATTGTTTTCCAACTGCCTCTCTTATCTTGAATCTGTCCTATGAGTATCAGATTTTCCAAGCCTTCTTTCCTCATTATGTATACTTGAACTTCAATTGCCTCTTCCTGATGTTAAGTATACGTTTACTTTTTGTTTACATTTTCTCTAAAACTTCGCCGTTGCTCCCGTGTTCACTCCATGGTATCCTCAACATCCTTCCTTCTATAGAACCATTGTACATTAAGTGAAAAAAAAGCAATATAGAATACTATTTTCAAATTCTTTGGAGCTTTTTCATCGCTTATTAAGAGAATTCAAGTCTCTTCATCTGCGAGGAGATTGCCCGGCACTCACTGCTTTATGCTAGGACTGATATTACGTAACAGTTCGGTACTCTTTTCTTTGTTTCTAAAAGATTTTTTCTGTTTCTTAATACTTTGCTTATGTTTTGGAAGGCATCTTTTTCTTTCTCAATGCGCTTTCGGATGTTCCTGCTATCTTTAAGATGTCTACAAGGATAGAGAAGGGGATCGAGGATGCTTTTTCTTATTGTGCTAATGTCATATGAGTGAAAATTGGTCGCGTGTTCAATGTATTCGTTATAGTTTTAGTGTTTTTGTCGTTTTTTTTTTTTTTTTTGCGGGGTACTTAAATTTGTGGTGGCCTGGAGTTTGGATAGCAAATGTGTGCAAGTTGGAAATTTTTATTTTTCTGATAAATATGGTTTGTCTTATGCTTTTAGTGGGATTTACAGCGAAAATGTATTGTTTTATTCGAATGGCGATGGTATCTTGTGTTAATTTTGCTATTTTTTTGCTTGAACTAAAAAATATGTTTCAGTATTGATGAATTTTTGCAGGAACATTTTTATTTTACTATCAGTAATGTGGTTAGTAAATTATTATTGATTAATGTTTGTTTTATTCCTATGAGTTCACTAAAATATTTTCTGGGAAGAGATTAACCGAGCTTCATTAAATGTATATATATTAATAAATATTTTTAATAATTAATAAATATTTTTTCCTTACAAGTAGCACGACTCAGATTTTCAAGCACAAGGCAATCTTCAGGTGCTGGGTACACACTCAGTCTTTACTCAGAACCTGAAAATTGCCTTGTGCATGAAACTCCGAGTCGTGCTACTTGTGAAGAAAAAATGTATATTATTATATATATATTATATTATTATCTGTTATATTACATCAATGTGCAATATCTTATATATATATATATATATATATATATATATATATATATATATATATATATATATATATATATATATCGTGCATATTTTATTTTATCGAGTGTTATTTTTTATATATAAGATAACGCACCCAATGTGCGATATCTTATATAGGGTGCAGCAAAAGTAACGGCCATTTTCCATTTATTTGAAGTTGAGGTGGAGAGGACGACTTGGAGCAATTGAGTGGTCATCACAATGATCGGAACTAACAGCACCAGACTTTTTCTTGTGGTGTGTACTGAAAGATCTTGTTTACAGGCTCAAACCGAAAACAATTCCTGGATTAAAACAAACAATTTCTGATAAATCTTTCTGAAATTAATGTAGAAATGCGTCAAACGATTAGATAAAAACAACGCATAACAAACGTGTGTAGAGTTTCAAATTTTAGGTTTTTGTACTTTTTTTTTCTTTTATCATTTTACTCCAAGAAAGCCGATAATGTCGCTATGACGCAAGTGTTTATTGGGAGTAAAAGAGAATGTGACGACTTTATAGTGTGGAGAAAATGCAATAAAATAACAGGATTCAGAAAAACCTAAGATGGCGATTGGCGAGAAAAGATGTACGCATAAATTGATGCAGTTAGGCACCAAGCAGTTCATTAGAAAAATTACCATGAAGGTATTTATAGAAAAAACAAAGCAAACCACGTGACGGCGATGAGGAATTGACGGTATGCCAGGAGAGGATCGATTATATTACAGACCCTTCCTTGGATTTTGTCAAGGATTTCGTGATATTAGTTTAGTTATTTATTAAATACACCGTTTTCAACGTGTTATATATCAGTCATAGCAGGTAGAATCTAAGAGATTATCCATATAAACGCCGTTGGTCTGGGTATAGATATCCCCGTTACAGTTGTAGAAAGGAGGCTTTGTTGTGTATGCATGGAGTAATTTTCGAATGTTTTTCGATATTTGTGAGGATCTCGTTGCATTTTTCCATTTTTATATGATGGATCTTTCTTTGAGCTGCAATTATCGGTGGTTCTACGAGATTTCTCCAGATAAATATATAAATATAACTGTTTTCCCCTCTTGGCTGCCGGGTCATGTCATTTGTATATTATCTGCAATGGACAGCAATTGTAACCACGAAAATTAGCGCCACATAAAAATGGCAAAAATATTAGTCTAAAGCGATCAGGAAAATAAACACTATGGACACTGTATCCACACTCAGTCGCCAAAAATAAAACTTTTAAGGACAAGAAAAATGCCATAAACCATCCTTCTATTTATCTATATATAAAATTCTGTGAGTTCAGTCCGTTCGTCCGCCACACCTCTAAAATAGCCATACATTGACCGATCTACAACAATTTTTTTGAGAAGTGTAAACAGATAAGTGGGCACAAAATACAGTTGTTTTTTTGTTTTTTTTAAAAAAAAGCGAAGTATTTTTCCAAACAAACCAATTTATTCAAATTTAATCGATTGGTTTACGAAATTGAATGACATGTAGAGTTTGTAAATCTCAACAAAAAAATGTTAGCGATAACTTCAACAATACGAAATACTTCCGAAACATATATAATTGTTGCTGCCCAAATATACACCATCTATATATCTATATCTATCTATCTATCTATCTATCTATTTATATATTTATATATATATATATATATATATATATATATATATATATATATAGGGGTGATGGATAAATTGTCGTCTAAATAACGCAAAAGGGAAAATAACACTGACATATCATGTAAATAGATATATTTAACAAAATTACACAAAAATATCTTGAAATAGAGTAAATTTGTTCAATAAAATCGCCATTGGCTTCAACCACAGTCTCCAGACAACTTCAGAATCTTTTGCAACTCTTCTGGACGGTGTCCTTGTTTAAGCTGGGGAATGCTGCCGTAACCCTTGCTTTCAGTTCATCTTTGGGGTTACAGGGAGTTTAGTTGCGACCCACACATAATAATCAAGGGGGTGCAGTCTGGGGAGTTATGTGGTAAGGAATGATGCGGTTGCAAAAATTCAGCCATGACTGAATTCTCCTGCTTGAGTGGCATGGTGCAGAGTCCTGTTGCCAGACATAGGGTCTTTCCGTAGCCACCTTCTAGACCCAGGGTAGTATTATCTCTCTTCAAGGCACTTGATTTAGGACTCCGTGTTGAAATTCTGGAGTTCTTTCCTTTCGTTTTTAATTTCTTAAGTTAAAAATTTGTGCTTTCTTCTAATACACCCAATTTGTCGTCATAAGGTTAATATTCTGAGTTTGTTTTAATAAAACTTCTCCCCTTCAAGATAGATACTTACTACTCCCCTTGACCCCTGTCTCATGCATAGCGTCTGACTAAAACAGTGAAAAGTATAAACTCTGTATAAGGCATTTTCCGCAAGTTAAGGTTTAGGTTAACCCTTTAACTTCCAATATCAATTCCTTGCAGTAAACTGCTACTTGCTGCCTCCTCTAACCTTAAAAACGTGAACTTCATTCAGTTGGAAAGACAAACGACTACTTTCGACATTTGCCGAAATAGCCTATTCCCCATATGAGGTAAAAGGATTTGTTTGATTATTAATTATATTGCTCTGTAGAAGTTAAATAAAATACATGAAGCTCTTTTTGTGGATCGGTTCTAATACTTTCATATTGCTAGGATCCACTTGGATTATATACCAACGGATTTTTTACATCACTATATATATATATATATATATATATATATATATATATATATATATATATATATATATATCATAGGTGAAGGATGACTTTGGAACCAGGGCATGCAGTCCCCCTTATGCAGACTAATCGCTAAGGTGGAGAGGGAAAAAGGAGAACGTCACTTTGCGTCAGGGAAAATTATTTGTAAATGTGATCTCATTTTAATATGAGAAAATGCGCTTCGACCAACACGGTCCGCTTCAGACTTGATACCCTATTTGACGTAAACTAAATTAATTTTGTTTTAATTTAAATTGTTTTAATTACTCAAATGTTTTTTTAGGTTTTAATTACTCAAATGTAAACAGTGAGAATCACTTTTATTCCCCTATTTCCCTAACTACTTTCTCTCTCTTTCTGAGATCATCGTCAGGGGTGCAACTGGTAAGACAAAAACGATGTGTAGCTATCAATTACTGAATTTCTTTCTTTTTCACCCCTTCCGTAAGATTAAATAAGATAAATAAACCAGCAAGTTTTATACGATGATATTAACATTAATAGTATAGGATTATATATAGAAAAAATTCCACAAAAATTAAAGTTGACAAAATGAGAAAATTAATACAAATGTCTTAACCTTAAAGTAAAGGTCAACATTAATTTTAAAAAAATGTAGATTTCCTTAATATTACATTAGACATAGTCAATAATTCATTCCAAGCCTACATGAAAACAAATGCCAATACGTCCACCCGAATTCTAACCACCTTTCATCCGTAATCAAACATATATCCACTTCTATAGCAATAACTCTTCTAGTGAAGATATCTTTTACAAGCATAATAAGTTTACAACACTGTCTTAAAAAAACAGTGCCTATAAGTTTACTGATATCAAATATATAAAACATAATAGCGATTGTAGGAATAAGAATAGAAACAGGAAAATCATTTGGTACACACCCTCATTTAACCAAACTTCTGCCCTAAGTTAGAGCAGAAGATCCCCCACTTAGTCAATTTTTAACAGAGATACACTAAAACTAAACTATAGCTGTACAGATACTCTTGAAAAATTATTAAAAATGCATAATAATAAAATATTAAACCAATACAAAAATCTGAATAATAATAGCCGTTTCAAAACAACAAACACTGATAATACCAACAAGTGTAATTGTAGAAATTCTAACGAATGTCCATTGCAAAACTGATGTCAAAATGACTCACTTGTTTACCTAAGCACTATTAATACAATTGAAAATACAACAGTTAAAAAATTTTATATTGGTAGTGCCAAGAATTCTTTTAAATCTAGGTGGTATCTTACATGTATTACTGTTTACAAAAATATGACGCCCCTTTCTAAATATTTCTGGAACTTAAAATGGAAAATACTAAAAAGAAAAAAGCTGTAAATCTTTAAATGAACCGTGTTTCTTATGCTTACATGAAAAATTAGAAATTATCCAATTTTCCAACAAAAATATCTCTGCTAAACGAAAGAAGTGAATTATGGGTAAATTGCCGACACAGTTTATTGGTTACCTTACAATATAGTTAATTTTTTTAAAATTTAGGTAATTCTATTTCTTATAGTCATAATTTATAAGTAAATAATGGTCTGCCATCTACAAGTAATTATCTTATTTTTTTTATTCAGATTTATTATTGCTATATATTTCCGTCCAGTTAGTATTATTAATTTTTAATTTTATCGACAGATTCCTTTAAGAAGCTTCTTCAATCCGAAAATTAAAAAAAAATTCTGTTGAAATTAACTTTACGTCTAATTACCCTCCTTCCTCTCCCCTCAGCGTCCTTTGAAAAACTGAACATGTCATATTTGTCTACAATCAAAATACATTTGTTGCTTACATGTTTTCCGTAATTGTCAATGATGACCTAAGTTCCGGTTTATCAGGTCATGAAAAAATAACCTCCCCACCTGAGCTTTTCTGTTTAGCATAGATCTGACATTTAATTAGTTGATCAAGACAAACCGACAGGTCTATTTTTAATTCTGATCATGTGTTTTCTTACCTCACCTTTATCTTTCGAAAAAAAGAGTAACATTTTGTTTTTGAAATTTAAAAAAAAATATTTAATCACCAGTCACTTACCATTCAACTGAAGAGGTACAACTTAATGTTTTTGTTCTAATATCTAAAATAAAATAAAATAATATACTACTCTACTTTGTATTGAGCACATATATATATATATCTTGTCTTGTTATAAAATGTTCATTTTCCTTGCGTCAGCGTGTGACAATAAATTAATAAGATAAATCTTGGCGTTTTTTGCAGTGTAAAACAAATTGATTTTAAAGTTCTAGCAAAAATCAGATGATTGTCGGTTTTTAACGAATTAAATTATTTTAGAAATGTTGTTTTTAAGAAAATCTTATAAAAACATCTTGTACATCGTTTACACGCATTTATTTAATTTTATGAAGAATAGAACTCCTTGGGGAATTTAAATGATCAATTTGTTTTTGTGAAAAAGGATCTCCGTTTGTAAACACACCCACATGAACGCACACACGCAAATATAACTTTTATTGACTAGAAATGGAAACAGTGTTTATATATCAAAGTACAATTTGGGTTAAGATGTGTGTTTACCGACGAGAAACACGATCTCAGCACAGGAGGCGATGTTTTAAACCTGGGTCTCTAGTAAACAATGGGTATGGGCGAGATACTTGGTTTTGTTTAACAGTATTTGTTTTGATCAAAAGGTTGAATCAATGTTTAGATATCCCAAAGTATAATTTTGGTGAAGCGAGAACTCGTGATTGAGATAAGGTAAATAATTGGAGAATCGCTTTATATGTCAAGGGATAGTTTTTGGCACTCGTGATAGCTGCGTGCCGGGCCGAGGTTCAATTGTGATCAGCTGATCCTTTTTCTATATTAACTTGAGATTTTGCTAATAAAGCAGAGTCGGGGAAAGAGACTGTAGTCGAGAGAGTCACGAGACTATCGTCGTAGTGAGTCGAGAGATTTGCGGGAGAATTTTGGAGGAGAGAAATAAGACTGTCCCCTGTTCTGAGAAGTCTATATGAGACAGGATTTATTAGTCATAAACCTACCCCAGGCGATTCAATACGTGTTTATCACACACAAAACCTCTCTCTGTTGGGAATTCGCTGGATGCATTTTGTCTTTTTCTTTTTCTTTTCTCATTTATGTTAAATGTTTTTATTCTCCCTGTAACCTCTGTTCTGATGTTATCTTCTTATATAAAAGACGTCAATATTTCCCTCATTGTTGTCTGGCTTCTGCAGATATTATTTCTTGTTTTATTTTGCCACATTCTAAACTTCCTAGCGCCAACTCTCAGAACCATGTCCACATCCCCAGTCGACCGTGAACGCATGGACAACACCCCGCTTACTGGATCTAAAAACTAACACAGCGTGGGCAGCGAGCAGGACTTGACTAGTTGACCGGTCGAAATAATCTACGGGTACTCAGGGAGCGTACGGCCAGTTACCCCTAAATTCGGTTCGGACCGAGTGGACACCTCAACCCAAAGAGTTAGACGCCGGTGGTTGAGGGGCTGGGGACGAAGTGGTAGAGTTTGCCGAAAATCTGCTCTGAATCATAAAATAAAAAATGCAATAAGAAATAAGATATTATTTAATTAGAAAATCTTTGAATTGCTTTTATGAATAACATATATTATGGACACTATTATCTTGAGAACATTTTTTTTACAAGAATTGTTTTCATTTTTTTAATTAATTTATAAAGTTTTAAATCTTTTAAAACTCAGTATTCATTTGTACCGGTTACGGCATATTAAGTAAAAACTATATTTACTAATCATAAAGGAAAAATTTACTGCAATTTAGCGACCACTCCAATATTTTAAAAAAGAATTTTGAATATTTATAAGGTGCCGACTTTTGTAATTGTTAATACACGATAATATCAGAAAATAAGAGCGATAACTATAGTAAACTTCAAATTTACCGTTAATTTTCTAACATTTTCTCCACAAGCGTCTTCGTAAGTAGGGCTATGAAACCAAAGTACCTAAACTTCAATAAAATATTATATTATTGGGTAGTTAAAAATGATATAAAAAAAAGGCACTCACGTTATATTCAGTAACATTTTTACAGTTATGTCCCTCATAGAAAAAAATTCCCAAACATAAATCTATCGAAAGAGTTGTCAACACCTCATAACACGCACACGTCCGAGTTTTAAAAAAAATACTTTTCTGCGAAATTTTAGACTAAATATATGTAATATTTGTTTCAAATCAGATTAATTGAACTTTAAATCAGCTCATCTTCCTCAATGACGTTTCAGAAAAGAATGTTTTATTTTTGAAAGATTTTTTATAAAGAGAATCATGTTGTAGTGATAGATACCCTAAATGCTGATATTTGGCAAATTTAACGATTTAAAAAACGCATTCCAATCAATGAAAGTTCAATTTGAATACAGCAAAGCGTTTTGCATATGAGAAATATTACATTTAATCTATTAGTTTGAAATTAAAACTAAAACAAAGTTTCAATAAAGATTCTTGATATTTAAAAAATGCATTCTAAACCTTAGGTATCACCCTTCTTTAGAGGTATATATATATATATATATATATATATATATATATATATATAAGGCTATGCTAATTATGAGTAACGTAACAGACATCATTATATATCTACACATGTAATTCTTTATTAAGAAGATTCTTTAGTGGCATCCAGTGTTGAATTTTCATGTGAACTAAGCATGAAGCACGAAAAGTTTATACACACACACACACACACACACACACACACATATATATATATATATATATATATATATATATATATATATATATATTGTGTATTTGGGCAGCAGTTCCTATTGTATACAAGTTTCGTTAAAAACGACTGACAAGGTACTGCGATGAAATGTTCTAATAATTTTCTTCTTTTCTGGACATAAATTGTGTAGAGATTGTCCGAATGTTCTGTATATCCAAACGCTTTAGGCTATACGCTTTAGCCATTAACTAGGATGAATTTATTTTTATTTCTAACTGTGAAAATAAAAAATACTTTTATATACAGTTAATATAATTAAAAGTAAAAATACTTTTAACAGTTAAAAGTAAAAACAAATTTATCCTTGATAATGGCTAGCCAAAACGCTCGGACATACAGAACATTTTTGATTGTTCATATATATATATATATATATATATATATATATATATATATATATATATATATATATATATATATATATATATATATATATATATATAATTCTTCTCTTTCTTTTATTTCTAAAAAGCAGAAAATAAATTTATTGAAGTAATTCTCAAAAACAAACGTTTCTGATTTCAAATGGTGTTGGCAATGTTATAAAAATATGAAGTGGGCCACATTCTCTGATTACGATGGAAATTGGGAGTTGGCTAAGAATCCAAAATGTTCTTCAAGAATCAGAAAATAGATGTAGTTAATTCAGAATATTCTTGAAGCATGTCTGTATTTCCACTGTTTAGACTTTGCATTATTTTTTTTGGTAGACTTAAAACTACTTCTTCCAACTTTCATCTAGTCAGCCTCAATTATTATTGTTGCAGACTGGGTATCCTTTTATCCGAAATTACAAAAAATAAAAAAATAAAAAATCCGAAAGTGTTTCAAGTGCTGACATGATTTACAACAAATGGAAAATTTTAGAAAGTACAGGGTAGTTTTCCTAGGTGATGTGCAGCTGCTATACGTGACCTTATCTTCCCTGGGTAGGGGTTCCCCAGCCCAGATACGTAGCCTGTGTTGGTGCCAGTTTTTTTTTTTGTAAGCAATCATCATAGCAACACCTCCGTTTGTGGATTACTTACCAGGTGTTTCGTGCTCAGTAAAGATATTATTTAAAATGTCAAAAAGTCCTGCATTTATCTTTTGTAAGTAGTGATCATATTTTTTGCACACGTACAGAAAGTACAAAACATTATTTTCATATAAAATCTTGATTTCACCACTTAAACATTTGTGAAAGCATTACATGACTAACGTCATTTTATGTATCTGTATGTACACAAAATTTATTAAATTTTATATTAAACTACTTTCAGGCTATATACATATATATATATATATATATATATATATATATATATATATATATATATATATATATATATATATATATATATATAAGCCGTGTTATGAAATGTAAAGGGATATCGTGTTTATAACTGGGTTCCAGTTATAAACATGATGCTATATACAAATCAGATAGCCTGTAATCCAAAATAAAAAAAAATCGGAAACCCGAGGACTTCCGGTCCTAAGAATTTCGGATAAAAGATTCCCAATCTCTATTATCATTATTTGTATGCATTGAGTTTTCACACCAGAAGTAAACGATAAATCTCTCTGCAGACACCCTCACGATTCAGTTTTTCTTTGGTAATGCTATCGTTCGTATGGTTTTCATCGAGAGTTTCACTTATACTCCTTGAAAAACTCTTCATGAATTACAATGATAATCGATGCAGTCTTCATTTTTATATTCCACGATTTTTGTTATTTTTCCGCTTGTCACTTTCTTTCAATTTAACTTCGTGATCTTTATTTAAATCTTATATCTGATATATTTTCTTTGTTCAGTTTAAGTCTGGTCTGCTTGGAATATGTCAAAATGCTAAAAAGTCAAAATATAGACGTTCTGCGTATGACGATAAACATCATCCGGCAGCAAGGATCGGGAGGTTTTGAGAAGCGTGGAACTACCTTTCAATTGTTGTTCCAAGGTAGCATTTGTTAGGGTCCAAACATTGGGCAAAATAGTTCACTCCAAAACTGGCGTCAAAACACCATGAAAATATAAAAATACATTTTTATATTAAAACTATCAGCAATATATTTTCAGTAAAAGATATCAGCAATACATTTTTGAAAAACAAATATTACCAAAAATATATTTTTTAGATAAAAATATTACCAGCATTACAATTTTTAAAATAAATTACTAATCCTCCCAAGAAAATTAAATTTCAGCATTAAATGAATATGAAATTGATATGCCGCTAAACAAACAAATCAAGATACAGGGAATCCCCTCCCCCGCAAAAAAATTGACATCACTTTGTAGACTAATAACTTAGCCAATTCTCGTTCGAATGATGTCAAATTCTATCAAAATGTGTAAAAACTAATTAAATTGACTTATCTCTACAAGGAAGACTGATAGGGCAGGATATGCTATTGAAATGGCCACCACGTTTACCTGACTTGTGATTTTTTTTCCTATGGGTCTATGTAAAAGGTGAAGAGAGGTCTATATCACCCTCTTCCTACAATCCTAGAGGAATTTAAGTATGTTACACAAGATATTCTACAGCGGGTTTGGCAGGAGCTGGACTACCGACGATGTGTGTGGTGTCACAGGTGGTATGCATATTGAAGCTTTGTGAAGCTGTGTGAAATTGCTTATAAAATCTACATCCCTTTTGAATACTTTGTTCAAATTTTGATAAACAAATCTTTTATTGTTCAATATGAAGCCTATTTAATTTCGTTTGCCTGGGATATGTAGTTACTCAGATATTCACATTTTAAATCAGGTCAATTTGGTGGACGGGGGAAAATCCTGTAATCTTAGCTGTAATAGATGTTATTATAGGCGTTGTTTCGGTCAATTACCCTTTTACCATCATCAGGTATCCATTCTTTTTGACGGATATTGCATATCTGTTGATTATTGTGCTAATTTCTCCCTGTTAAACCAGATATTGTTCATTACAGCCGAATCAATATTTTCCCATCTGATTCAGGAATTGAACTCACGACCACTAGATGACGGTAACAATTATCTAACCAACTCCTATAACGATTACATCACTGTCTTGAAGTATGATGGGTTTTTTAAGTGTAGCTTAGATGTAGTACAAGCCTAAAAGTATCCAGTGAGGATCGAATTCATTACTCAGACATATTCCGATTCTTCGTACAGAAAATGTTTTCTATTTTGTTTAATTTGACTTAATGACGTCACGCTTATTGTCTCAGTTTCACTTCCATGTCAAAATCTATTTCTCTTTTCAGGTTTCCTCATTTCCCGCTGCTACTCTCCAATTATTAGGCAAAAATCCGCAATTCGTAAAGATAAGAAGAAACTACAAATTACTTAAAGCCATTATTTTCTTT
>OZ010597.1:75208812-75218812 GCA_963932145.1 Acanthosepion lycidas | reverse complement strand
TTGGGCTTTATATAATTATATATTTTGTTTGATATCATTATATGTATGTAAATATATGTATAAGAATAGGTCTATGTATGGATATGCATGCATATATTTCGGTCTTTCATTTACCTTTGCTGAATTTCCCATCAAAATAAGGTTACTAAACAAATTTACAAAGCAAAATTATTTTATTTATTTTTTATTTTTTAGATTTTACTCTTTGTTTTTTTTTTTATCTAATTATTATCATTATGATTTATAACATTATTAGTAGTAGTTGTATGTAGTCTGATTATTAATAACAAATGAATATTTTAATATTGAAGATTTAATTATTTGGTTGGTGCAATTATTAGGTTGGTTTTCTCACATAGTAACATATGTGAGAAAACGACATTATTTTTGCACCAACCCAATAATATTAAATATATTTTTTTATTTACCATTTATGAATTCTAATTTTAATTTTTAATTCTTAAATTTTAAAGTTCAAATTTAAATTTATTTTTAACCTAAATTTAAGTTGTAGTTAACAATATTATTAATTTTTTTATCATTTTTTTAAAAAAATTTAATAATCTTTAATATATTGTCCTATATTAATTACAATTGTATTAATCAGGATTAATAATATTATTAATAATATTATTGATATAACTTATATTATTTCATTCCTACTTTGCTGGTAATCTTTAATACTTTATTTTTAATACATAAAGTATTACAGTATTAGATTATTATAAAGTATTACACTATAAATTATATTGATGTGTTTTTCAGCTGTCACCGTTATATGCCTACATATGCTAACTCACTTTTCCTTCTTCCTCCCTCCTTCCCTGTTTAACTCTTTCTTTCTTCTTCCACTTTTCCTTCCTCCCCTGCTTTACAATTTATCTTCTTTTTTTTCTTCTTTTCTCTTCCTGTCTAAAATTATTTAAGCGGTCAAATTTTCTAGTCCCTTAACTAAGTACAATTGAACAGAAGTAAATTATTAAAAATCTCCCTACTTCCGTTTCCAAAATAGACCATTTTACGTTCCCCCTCCTACCACCTCTGTCAACTTATATCAAAATCTAAGACTATCCCCTCAAAAACTTTTATTAAAAATAAAAGAAAACAAATTCCTTTGTAACTAGAGATGTGACCTGATGAACCAAGAAAATATATATTTTCTGGAGAAATAAATTATAGTCATGGAAGCTTAAGTTTGTCTCTTCCTTAATTATTTAATATATATATATATATATATATATATATATATATATATATATATATATATATATATATATATATATATATATATATATATATATGAAGAAATATAGTTTTAAGATGTGCTATATTTATGGGATAAGGTGCTATCAGAGATAGAGCGTATGTAAATATAAAAGGCCTAACAATGTTCCCTTATATATATGGATAATGTGGAGTAATGGATAGCGGCTTGGATTGAGAGATCGGAGAGCCGAGTTCGAATTCCATTACATTCACTTAGGTGCGAATCCTCTTCTCACTCCTGCTATGGTTAAATAGATTGGGTTCTATAGCCATGGATAGCAACTGGTCTAGGAGAAGGACCTTATGGCACGTAGTGCACCAGGTCCCTGTATTCGGCCCTTCAAAAAGTGTCGATGGTACTGCACGAAACCTTCACCACTATAATCAAAATGTCATGTCGGGCTGTCGGTTTCCCAGGATCTGCTTGACCCTCATACGTCGAATTCGACGGGAGAGTCGAGTATATATATATATATATATATGTGTGTGTGTGTGTGTGTGTGTTGAAATGTTGGTAGCTATTAAACGAATGGATATGGTTAAAGTCAAAGTGAAACAACTCAAATCTTTTGACAATTGACAACATCCATTTTAGTTTCTTGAGTTACCCCGTTTTACCTTAGAGGATGCATTTAGCTTCAGTCTAATTAATGTATTTAAATAACGTATCAAAATCTGACTTGTGCATTCTCCAGAGAAGTATTTTTATTGTTATATTTTCAATAAGTCATACGGAATTTTACAAAGTTAATTGGATGTTAAAATGGACAAAAGCAAAAAAGAAAAAAAAAAGAAATGATGTCTTTTCACGGAATAGCTGAAAAGACTCCCCGGTCTGAATGTTCATTCATTTGTGTGCCTCTGTTCAGCTATTTCCTTAGACTATTCTTATTTTTCTATAAATGGCGAAAGTTTCCAGTCCCCTTTGCAAGCCAATAAAAAAGTAACCTTTAACTTCAGAATGAGATTTGTAAGTATTCCAAAAAACCGTAAAAATCGTCTCCTTTATACAACCTAAGACGATTCAAGACGACATTTTTATAGATATATAAATTCTCGACATTTTTCTTAGTGCTTCTTTCATCGTTCTTCGAAACAATAAATAAATCAATTGCATAAACAATAACAATATTTTATTATCTACTTCTTTAGGGTGTGGGTGATCATGACTCTCTACAATTTCCTCTCTTTCGTATTTCTTAGTATTGTTTCTCCTTTTACTACTCTCCCTCTTCTTGTTCTGTCAGACTTTTACACAAGTTCGTTTCGTAGATTACTCGCTGTTTTCCTCTCGCTCTTTTTTGCTTTCAATATTTTGTCTTGTGAGTGTCAATTTTGTCAGGTCTTCTTTTCTCATCGAGTTCTATAAATTTAAACTGTCTGTTTCTGACTTTATGCATAATCCTCCTTTTTGTTTCGATATTTCTTAACATTTCCTCATTGCTGACATGCTCTGCCCATATTATTCTCAGCATCCTTCTGTAGAAATATATTTCTGTTGCCTCTAATCTTCTCTTCACCTGTGGGGAAATTGTCCAGCATTCCCTACCATATAAAAGAATTGATATTAAATAGCAGGTGAACACTCTTTTCTTTGTTCCTAACGGAATTTTCCTGTTTCTTAAAACTTTGTATAGCTTTTGGTGGACATCTTGGTGGACATCTTTTGCTATTCCAATGCGCCTTTGAATTTCAGCGTCACATTTTCTATAATCTACTTTAAAATAGTTCCCAGTCCATTTAAACTATTTGCATTATATTGTATTACAAGTCCGACAATTAATTTAGATATTTTTGTGTTTATACATTCTTTTTATCGATACAAATATTTAAGTAAATGCCCGTTTTATAATAAACAGTATTAAACAACATTTATCAGCCTGAATGTCCGAGATATTTACACCGAAAATATTCGTCCTCCGAAAATTTTTTCGGAGATTCAGGCCGGCAAATGTTGTTTAATACTGTTTATTATAAACAGAGCATTTATTAGGTTGGTGCAAAAATAATGTCGGTTTTTGACGTTAAAAAATACGTCAGAAACCGACATTATTTTTGCACCAACCTAATACTTAAATATTTGTATCTATAAAAAGAATGTATAAACATAAAAAAAAGTCTTAAATTACACTGTATGTATATTTGTGTCATTTTGTATCATCGTCTGACGCATTTGCCCGTATGTTGTCTCTTTTATCAAAGTTATGTAATTGAACTCGTCTGCTTTGGTTAGTTCAATCGAATGGCTGTTAATATTGACTGGCAAATTTCAGATTTGGATGTTCTCATATCCTGCTTCCTTAATTTCTTATGGGATTCGAAATTAATGTTAGATGCCCGGGGCCGTCTATCAGCCAAGAATATATTTACTATGACCCTATTCATTCAAAGCTTAACACTGTTTGATGACCGAAGTTTGGATGTGTCAACCCCAGTCAGTACTTAAAGGGGGAATCGTTTGGAAACATCGGATTCTGTTAGAAAAAAAAAACGGTTGGCCATGGCGCTAGCAACTTTATACTCGAAAACTTTATTTCATAGAAATAACTCCTAGTGTTGTTGAGAGATGTGGGTCCATACTCCTCAATGGAGTATACGTGACTAAAAGAGGAGGCGTAGGAGGGGGCGGAAGATCTAGTTCCATTCAAAATAATGGGGAGGTATGATGATACGAATTGCTATTCTATCGCATCAAGGTGAATATGCGTTCAGAATTTGCTATATACAACACACTGGAAGTCCTGTTACGAATAAATAACTAATTATTAGAGGGGGAAAAGAGAGAAAAGACAGAAAGGCTTCAAAAGCAGCAGCGGTAAGAAAAGAGAAACAACAGTTGATAGAAAATGAATTCAGCAGATATACAAAAATTGAAAGGAGTGTAAATCAAGAATGCGTCTTCTCACCGGACTTAGACTATACAACAAGGCGATTCTGAGTGAACTAGAAGCCCTACTACGATTCATTATCAACATAAGATATGCAGATGAGACAGTGTTGATAGCAGACACAGAAAGAAAACTACAAAATCATCAACAGAATGTAATGAAGGAAAGCGAGAAGACAGGATTAAAATCAACTGCAGAATGATAGAATGAATGGTTGTTAACCCAAATTGCAAATCGGAAATCCCAGAATGAAACAAATTCGGAAATATAAAAATATCTGGGAAATCCAAAGAATAAGCAAAGAATAAAATTCCAAAAGCTCAGCAGACTAGCGAGAAATAGAAAAAAAATTCGCTAGAAACAAGGAAAATTACTAAACTGTTACGGGATATCTGTCCGCTTATATGACAGTGATTGCTGGACAATCTCCTCAAAGATGAAGAGACTTCAGTATCTGTCTATATTTCTGAGATGAGGTATCATGCACATTATTTACATTGTTCGGACTATTGTCCTCATCTTTGTTGCCATATTTATCACAACGTTTCGGCCGTTGTACGCTCCGGCCTTCTTCAGGTGGTTGGAATGTCAAACTTAACCCTTTATTTCGCTCACTGGAATAGACTGTTCTAGTTCCACGTGCCATGTTTAATGGATGCCAGTTATCAATTATCTCCTGTTAATTTCCCTCTGAAAGTTCTCCGCCGCCTTAACTGGGTATTGAACTCACACTTTTTGGGTCCTGTCACTGGATGTAACTAACGCCTTTATCCACTGTGCCATGTGTCCTTCAGAGACTTGAAGCAACAGAAATGTGGTTCTACAGAAAGATGTTGAGAATACCATGGACCGAACATGTGAGCAACGACACACAGACTTACACTTAGTGGAAACAAGACAAGCAGGAAATGAGTAGCAATAAAAAAAAATGAACAGCAGATCGGGAACAATCTATCCCTATTGATTAAATAAAGGATTCACTTCGAAATTTCCAATCAAGAGCCTCCTGAAGAAGGCTGGAGGACACAACAGCCGAAATATTGTGGCAATAACAACGATAAGGATATTAGTCTGAACGTAAGTAACACCGAAATATTATAAATTTATTTAGATCTTCGTGGCATCTTATCGTCTGCTAGCAGCAATAACCTTGAAGTGCTCACAGCTTTTGTCTACGTATTCTCTCGAAACCCTGAAAAGTAATTAAATATATAAAATTGATAATTGTCTATATCTCTACAATGAAGTATTATGATTATTTACATTATTTAAATTATTCGGACTGTTACCCTCATCTTTATTGTCATATTGTTCTAGTTTCACATGTCAGGCCTCTTCCCAAATAGAGAGAGAAAACAACAAAACATTAGCATTCCTGGATATAGTATTATCTCGAACAGAGCATGGGTTCACGACATCTGTATACCGCAAGCCTACATTCACCAGACAATACCTCAACTTCAACTCCAACTATCCATACAGTGTAAAGAAAGGGATCGTTTGCTGCTTACATCATCGAGCAAAAAGTCATAAGTGGCAACCCAGAGACATATGAACAAGAAATGGCCAGTATAAACAGTACCCTACAACATAACAACTACCCTGGGTAAATGACAGCAGCTTTGACAAACTGGGATAGAAGGGTGCAAGAGTATAACAACACCTAGAAAATAACCTCAGTTTGCCTACACTATGTGAAGGAATTATCGGAAAAAATACAAAAGATCTGTGGTCTGTCTAACATCAAAAGTATTTCAACACTTCGTAGACATCTCTCTGGGTAAGAACCCCTACACCATAGAGGAGAACATAAGGACTGCGTGTATGCCATCCCATGCAGTTGTAGTAAGAAATATAAAAAAGAAACAGACCCCCCCACGTTAAGGTAAGACGGCAAGAACATCGTACGGCGGTAACACGAGGTGGGGGGAGATAGAAAAATAAGCTCTGGTAAAAAATATGCATTAACAATAATAGAAAAATTGCAATAATAACACTGGTAAAAAATTGTTTGATAGGACATTAGGTGTATAATTCATATATTTGAGTGTGAAAATATTAATCAAAACTCGAACCTCAAATAAGTGTGTTTTATATATCTTGTCCTACATTGTAGTTCTTGCTTTTTTGCAAATTCAGCTTTAACCGTTACTCATTTCCATTTATAAATAAACGATTCTTTTGTTGATGGCTTTTGTTTTCAGCAACCATTTTTACCGGTGCTGATATTGCAATTAACAGAGCTCATACTTTTCTCTGGCACTCCTTATTACTGGTTCCCATACTGTATTCATTTCTATGCTTGGTCGGCTCAGGAGATTTTTGTGGCCTAGCATATGTGTTGATTCCTCAAAAGTTGCAATATGAGCTCTGGTAAAAATATGAAATGATAACAGCAAAAAAATGCAATATGAGCACTGGTAAAAATGGTTGCTAAAGACATTAGGTTTATAATACCCAGAAATTCACATGGCACAGTGGATAAAGGCATTGGTTAGATCCAGTGAGAGGACCCAAAGAATGTGAGTTCAATACCTGGTTAATGCAGTAGAGAACTTTCTGAGGGAAATTAACAGGAGATAACTGATAACTGACATCCATTAAATATGACACGTGGAACTAGAACAGTCTACCCCAGTGAGCGAAATAAAGAGTTAAGTTCGACATTCCAACCACCTAAAGAAGGCCGGAGCGTACAACGGCCGAAACGTTGTAATAAATATGGCAACAAAGATGAGGACAATAGTCTGAATAATGTAAATAATGTACATAATACCTCATCCCAGAAATATAGACAGATACTTATTCAAATAAATCAATTTCTTGGTTTGAAAGTGGTTACAACCTTAGCATTTAGATCACAGCTTGGGAGTAAATAGAAATAAGCAATGTTGGCGTAGTTTTCGCGTAAAATTTGAAATTTTATATTTATGGGTTTTGTTCATAAGCAATAATAAAAGAAGTCACCAGATTTATCTTGTTTACTAATTAAAAAAGCAAACAGTATAATGTTAAACACGGATGAAATGTTTGTTGAGCATAAAATATAATTTAAATGTAAAATTGAATTTTTACGCTTTATTAAACAAAGCGTAAGAAATACAGCAGTTTGTTTATTGTATACACCGGTTCATTCTGATCTGGCATTTAGTCAACAATCGCTTTTTCCCTCAGACATGCCATGGCTTCTCTCTTCTACAATTTTTTTACGGCAACTGTTCCGACGAGCTACTTTCGCTGGTTCCCAGACTGCATGAATTTAAGCGAGCTACCAGGCTGGCATCTCGGTCCCAAATGTCAAAATGGTTAAATGTAATCGTCTCTTCTTCTCAAACAGTTTTTTCTCCCGCACTTCCTGTCTGTGGAACTCCCTTCCCCTTACTTGCTTCCCCGAGGAATATAATCTTCAAATATTCAAGTGCAATGTCAATCGACATTTGTTACCCTGAGCTTGTTCCCCGTCCTTCTCTGTATCCTTTCCTCAAACACGCCTCTTTATTCTTATTCTCATTTCTTTGTGACCCTTTGCATGCTAGTGACACTCCCACCTTGCTTGGAGTGAATTGCTTTCGAAAACAATTTCCAATAACATTTTGTAACTCGAAATACTTCAGCAGAGATTCGAAATGATCATTTGCTTAACGAAATATCGCATTTACTATTGCACTATGTACGAATTAAATGACTACACACCTATTTATACCATATTGAATTGCTTTATTAATTACGAAAATTTCACTTTTGACCTTTAGGCAAAGCTCCTGAAGAAACGACTTGGGAGCGAAGTAAAAGAAACTTGGGTCCGTCCAACACCGGATATTATTGTCAGTTTATAGCTTTTGGCTAGGATCCGTCATGTCTCAACTTTAAGGAAGATACGGTTGATTGGTTGTACTAACGGCAGGGGATGGTCACCAGCAACGAAGCCCGTTGGGCAGAGCAATATTTATCTCGATGCATATGTAACAATACCCGAGCCATGTATTATATATGACGTTATGGGCCAGCAAATAAATAATCGCATTTATCCTTTGTCCTTCTCTCCCCACCCACTCACTATACCTGATGATCTGATCAATCTGACCTTAATTAGTTATTTCCGTTTTATTTTCTCAAATCTCTCTTCATGTATTTCTAGCTCAGTTTCTTCATGACGATCTAGCTAGCTAGCTATCTTAGTATATTCATATCTATTTATCTGTCTATCTATATTGAATCCATCGCCAGGTAAGTTGATAAGAAAATCAATTCACTGTGTCGAGCGAGACAATTTGGCTCTCCGGAATCTTGCATATCTATAAATCTACTAAAATCTCTCTGTCCATCTATTTATATCTACCGATATCAGTTTTTCCTCTCTCTCTCTCTCTTTCTCTCTCTCTATTTCAGTCTGTTTATCTTTTTCCTTCTCTGTCGATTAATTGCTGTAGTTAGCCTGATCCTCATTAAGCACTCACTACTTTAGCCTTGTGTCATACTAAAGTAAAATTAGTATCTATCATAACGAGAAATTACAGTAGGTGATTTGTGATTCCGAGAATATCACGGACTGAACAGTTGAGCAACAACGAAATTTTAGAGAAAATGGAAACAAAAAGGTCGCTTAAACTAAGAATCCGAAAGAGACAGTTGAAATGTCTAGGGTACATAACGACGAGGAAAGGGGGCTTGGGAAATTTGACACTGACAAGACGTATTGGAGACAAGAGGAACAGAGGAAATGAGCGCATAACCTACTTAATGAGCTTGCATAAATGGTTGGCCGAATTAGGGATTAAGAGAGACAGCGACAAAACAGCATTTACTAAAAGCCAAAGGTCAGGACATTGTGGAAACAAAATCGAAAATACTTAAAACTTATGAGTATATATATCTGACTGTTCTTATCTCTTCACTTGCACATTTTTGCATACATGCACGCATGCACCACATGACCGTCATACATACATACACAATGCACAACATACATTACAGACATATACTGTAAGTTTGAAAGTTTAAAGAGAGCGAATCTAAAAGAGCTTCTACATACGTCATTAAACCTTTTGAACTTTTGAAGGATTAACCACTTACGAAATCGATAACAATGATAATTACACAAATATGTATTTGTAAATATCAGTGTGTGTTTCTGCCTGACGAATACAGAAGACAGAGAAAGGCAAGAAGATAAATGCATTTCCGTCGTCATGACGTATTTTAATGACATGCAAGACCTGCCATTACCTTTGAGAAATGCTCACCTCATTTCTGTTTAATAACTATTGATCTCAGTTTGCAATTTCGCCAGCCTCGAAGCGAACCGTTGTGCGTATAGGTTCTGATTGTTGCTAATGGCTTTGTTTTTAAGGGCACCCAAGAGAAACGAGATTTGTTTTACACACGCACAGAAAGACCCTGGGTTTGAATGTAATTAGCACAAAATGCCTGGAATCGACACCAAAAAGTCAAACTAGTTGTAAATGAGACGATATTTTGATTTTAAATTATAAGAAACGGAGTCTTGTTTGTTTGTTTGAATCGATATTTTATTTTTGTCTGTTGACGTACAAAGCTGGTGTGAAAAAGAGACAATGAGCACCGAACGTATAGGAATGATTAGGAAAATAATTCCGCGGACTATTCAGTACTTTGATAGATATAAATCCACTGATTTAGATAAATAATGCAAAAACTTTTCTGTCGTGACCAAGGGAGCAACACACACTACATAAAATCACGTGACTTACCATTCAAAGGTATTTTGAAAGGTGTACACAGTGGTTAAAGCAATTTTCACAGATAGAGTTGCTGTCATTTGATGTAAAGAGGCCACAGAATGTATTCCCTAATCATAGCATATGAAA
>OZ010597.1:75088812-75203812 GCA_963932145.1 Acanthosepion lycidas | reverse complement strand
AAATACTGCTGGCAGGAACTTCCCAGTCCTCACTTCCAGTCTTGATAGAATCCAAAAGCACTTCCGCCTCCCTGTGGGTGACAAATTATTTTCAACCCTGCAACTTCTCGAGAGAGAGACGGAATGCAGCAAGCTTTTCATTGATGTGACGCTACTTCCGTGGAAAGTGCTCAGACGAACTACATTCCATCAGTTCTGATCTTGACAGCATGTTCCCCACATAACTGAAATTATGAATGTGAATGAAAGCGTGTAAAAGTAGATATTATTGGGTAGGAAGGGGAACGCATTGGAAATTATTATAAATACAAATCAAAAGCTTTCCGAGAGAATAAAAAAGTAAAATTACATTGGATTTTGAAATTAAACAGACCATTCAATCTTAGACCAAAAACATCAAATCTTGGAAATAATGATAAGATATCACAGAGCATAGAGTGACATTGAAACATAATAAAAAAAAGGTTAAATAAATATCAGAACTTTGTCATAAAAGTACAAAATGTGGCATATGAAAGTACGATTATATTATCATTGGTGTGTTTGCTATAAAACAAAAAGAACGAAGACTGAAACTATTCTTTGTTGACATGGACAATAATAATAATAATAAGAGTTCTAACTAAACACCAAATACACGTGTGACACTGGATGATACTCCATTTGAAGTTGATCAGAAGCAAAGATGATGATGATAGCTGGTTGGAGATAATTCGGTTGGAGGCAGCGTGGATTGCTTAAAGTATGCGAAGTTCAACAAAAATGACTTTCCTTATATGTACTGCTTTGACACCATAGCTATTTATTCTACAAATACATGTGAATGTATACGTGTGTGTGTGTGTGATAGTCCACAGAAAACTGCAAAATGTGATATAATATTTTCTAGCATTTCTTTTGCTACTGATATTCTAATCTGGTGTAGAAAATAAAACGCAATTCATTTTAATTATTCTTGAAAGATCTCGTTTTGTACGAACCTATGATGAAGAGAAGGAAACAAACGATGATTTTTTTTTTTTTATTCAGCTCTAATCATCTGAGTCAGATGAGAAGGAACTGTGATTGTAGATTCTACGCCCAATGGGCCTTATCATTATGCATCGCAAAATTAAGTACACGGCAGAAATGAATGAATGTTTAAGTGGTAAATCCTAAATGGTCTATTGTCGTCATCTTTGTCGTTATGAAAAATTTTCGGTTCTTGTCTTCTTCAGCCTTCATCTGTTGTGTATAGCGAACTGTGTAACCGAGAGGGAATTCCGAACTGAACCCTACGGAAGTCGATTGTTCTACGGATATCTCGCCTATTTCTTATTTTTAGTAATTGCTCAGTTATAGCTCACTCCACTGTTTCCATTGAGCCCAAGTGCACACTGCCCGAACCAGGGATTGAACCCTCAATTACTACTTCAACAAATTCACGAAAAAACGCTTTAGTGCGCTAGGCTAGACAGAAATAAATCAGAATGATATAAAATTAATTTAAAGGACATTAAACTTTTTAAAAACCCATTTCACCCGAAACAAGGCGATAATGCCACTAAGACACAAGTGGCTACTGGGAGGGAAAGAGAATGAGACGAATTTAACAAAGGGAACTGGAAACCCAATTCTATACAGAAGACAATGGATTAACCTCGACTCCTTTTTAAAAAATTAGGGAAAGAGTATGAACCGGGGGATAAAAAATATTTTTCTTTAAAACCATTTATAAACCAATTTGGAACACTGATTAATATAACCTCCTGATTTTCAAAGGAATATTAATTTAGAAAACTACATACCTATTCTGTGGGTAGAACTTTTCGCGGTGTTCAATGATGATTATTTACTCAAAACAGTGCCTTTTTGTAGAAGACACAACATTATATCATTCATCATAAGGTTTGAGAATGGCCGGTATATGATTATTAAGCAACTATTTCCAAAGCTAGCTTTCTGGCATGAGTCATATGCGCGCGCGCGTGTGTGTGTGTATAAGATTTTTTATATCAACTTGGGATATTTAGCATGTTACATACAAAAGATTTTCGGAGAGCCAAGATGTATGATTCAGGAAAATTGTTATATTTGATAGGCCCAAAGTGCTATATTAATATTTCAAAGTGAGAATTGGAAACCGTTAAAAGCCCCCGCCTAATATTTACACATGTAAGCCATCCTGTTTTGCCTTTGCTGCTTGTGTTCTGTGCACATCGTTGCCGAACGTTTACAAAAGTTAACGCGATTCGTTCCTTTGCTAAATAATTGTAGATACTATTTCGAAAGGAAAAATGCAACTGTAACCATTTTTCTTTTATCAGTTCGGTTATGTCGATATGAAGCTTTCGAGATTTAGTATGGAATCTCTCGATATTGAATGATACGACGCGTGAACAGACGGAGGTCAAGACCAATATGGCAGTGTTTCACGTTGGTAATGAGGTTACACCACACTTTACCTTTCTTTAGTTTGGCTGGCCTTATTATTATTATTATTATTATTATTATATGTAATGGATTCTCCCATTTTCGATATATGAGTGTCTTTCAGTTCAGTTTTTGTGTTTATATTTCGTATGAGACAACAATCCTGCACGGGATTTGCAAACAAATCTACACAAAAGGCATACTGAAGGGTTGAACGTCATATGAGTTGATGTATTAGCCTGAGATTTAGTATTAATTCTCTCAAATGGTTGAGACAATTCTTTCCAAAGTTAGTTATACCTCAGTAGCAGATATTTCTCCAGTTTGCTCAGTTTTCAACAGCAATTTTGAATTCCTCTATAGGGATGTCTGCAGCAATTAAATTGTATCTAAGTTTATATATATAATATATATAATATATTATATATATAATCGGTCTGATGATTGCGTCCAGCATAAAACAGCCTGTCCCCTCTGAGTGTTGACTTCAATCTTCACTTTTATATATATATATATATATATATATACTCCTATCAAAAGACAATTTGGAGTTTCACGCTCACGTAATCTTCAGACGACTAGAACGTTCTAGTAACGACTCGGGTTGTTCTTAGACAGAAATTAACATTGTGAAACGTTTTTTGGTCGGTCTACGTAATTTTGACGTTGAACACTTTTCTTTACTTGTTATGTAGATATTTGCCTTTAGATCTTTTACTTTTTTCTTTCCTTGATAGAGATTTTCTTTTGATTATGGTGTTAGGACTTTTGGCAAATTGTCTGTTGGTTTCTCTATACTATACTATACTATACTATATATATATATATATATATATATATATATATATATATATATATATATATATATAAAGAACAGTAAGATATATAATCCGGTGTTCTTAAAGATATTTTTATTTTTACAAAATAGTGCTCAATGTAAATTTACAGAGCATTAATATTATAAATTAATTGATTTAAAATATGTTTTTTCCGCTCCACAGTTCTAACCATGTTTCAAAAATGGAAGCTAAAAGCTTCAAATTTAATTTTGTAATTAAATTAAAAACATTAGTTCCATTTCATCCTCAAGCGAATTTTGGAGACTCCAAAATTTGCTTGAGGATGAAATGGAACTAATATATATATATATATATATATATATATATATATATATATATATATATATATATATATCAAATAATATGAACAAGTTCATTGGAGACTGCGCTGCATACGATTCGACTAACCTCTACTGGTAAGACATTGGCGGGACATTAATAGCTGAATCATATGATAGGACCTCTGCTGTTATATATATATATATATATATATATATATATATATATATATATATATACTTATACCACCCACTAGTGTATATATACAGGGTACGATGAATGAATTGTCGTCCGTAAGTTACAAAACAATTAATATAACATTGACATCTCATTTTACCAGATATATTTACCAAAATTATACCAAAATATCTTCAAATACTAAAGAGTAAACTGTTTCAATGAAATCGCTATTGGCTTCAACCACGACCTCCAGATGACTTCGGAATCTCCTGCAACTCTTCTGGATGATCTCCTCGTTTAAGTTGGTGAATACTGTCATAATCCTTGCTTTCAGTTCATCTTTGATGTTACAAGGAGTTTTGTTGTTCTCTAGCTCAACTGCGCCCCACACATAATAATCAAGTGGGTTGCAGTTTTGGGAGTTAGGTGTCCAGATGTAAGAGGTGATATGCTTTTAGAAATCGTCTGAGAGCCATGACTGGGTTCTTCTACTCGTGTGGAACGGTGCAGAGTCATGTTGGTAAATATAGGATTTTCCAGCAGCCACCCTGTTGACCCAAGGCATCACTACCTCCTCAAGGCACTTGATGTAGGCCTCCATGTTGAGTCTTAGGTTCTGTAACATACCGTTTCCAAATCTCTGGCGGAGTGAACTGCGTCGTGGTGCTCTTTTTCTCACGGATCTTACTATACTGTGCAGTAGACAAAATCAAAAACAAATAACGCGCATGTGCGAAATTAAAAATATAAAATGGCGACAATTTACTCATCGCACCTTGTACAATGGGCATTCAAAAGCTTCGTGTCAAAATAGAATTAAAAGCAAATGTTTTTAATTATATAAGCTTTATTTCTCTCTATAAGATTCATCAACATAAAGGCACCTTTTCAAATGAAGATCCCAGTCATTTATACAATCCCAAAATAACTGAAAGGTCCTGAGAATTTAACCATATCAAATCAGGCTTTGTATGACATTAATCTTTCAAATTATTATCGATACATAAGTGATATCTTATGATGTTAAATGTCTACCCAGTTTTTAGAAATGGAATGTCTTATCCACCTGAAAACCACTGTCATACTCCGTTTGATGTTTCACGGCACCTGGCCACAAGTAAACTAACTGCTGTTCACTCTGCTTTACTAGATCTGACTGCACAACAGGACATTTCCATAACATCAATATATGGTGGTGCCACCTACCATTACTCCTGTATACTGTTATCCCATGGCTTTTGACACAGCAGTGTATATATGTATATATTATACCTAAAGAAAGGCGTATAGATAAGTAGCTATGTAGGCGTGAGATTTCTTCTTCACCAACAGTTGAGAAATGACCTACTAATACTCGAACACTGATCGCTGTAACTCACGGAAGATATTCAAAATTTCAGCTGCTATTTAACCTATATATTTAACCATAGAACACTAACCATCAGTTAAAGTTACACCACTACTAACCATGGGTATATCATACCCGATTTTGAAAATATCAAAAATATATTAAATATAAATCTTTATTTGAAATATTTTACATGCAGGCACTTCAAACTTTGTACTTTGAATCAAAATTAATAGGAACTGGAAAACATATTATTTAGGTAAGAAAATTAGCTACTGAAAATTGTAATTACAAAAAGGGAAATTTGCGCTGGGTACTATATACCCATGGTTCGTGTTCTATGGTTAAACGTGTTTAGGATCAACGTTTTTCAATCTCAGCTGATTGCATACAACACACAGAAAAAGAACTTTACTTTCAAACTTTAGGAATAAACAAACTGCTAAAGGTAAGCCATTTGAAACTATGTTTTCCTAAGAGGATCTTTGGTCTAAAATCTGTTTAGAAATCAAAGTTCAAGAAAGCCTTTACTGTTTTGTATTAAACTATATTAACATCATTTTTAATTCTGCAAAAGATAGAGAGAGAGAAGGAGAAAGACAGGAAAATGAAAAGTTTGAGATCGATCGATCAATAGATAGATAGTAATAAAAAATAATGGTGGATTAAAAATATCAATTTATTGGTTAAAAATGCATTTTTTATGTTTTCTGTACGAAAATAATGTTCACAGGTATAGAATTCGAAAGGTTCCAACGAGATATGAGCATTTCTAAAAATATGTAATTCACCATCGTCTTGCTGTGATAGCTTCCCGTGGCCATACACCTGGCTTCAAAGTGGTTTCCCAGAGTAAAAACGCGATCTCTAGGCCGGTAGACAACAATTTTCCTGTTTAAATAATCTGAGTTTCCAGTCATACACGAAACCACTAAAAATAACGTTTATCGCAATACGAAATAGATATATACGCAAAATGATATTTTCAAACTCAAGGATTGGCGTAATACAATCCTTCTCTTTTAAGGTATATGACATATTTATATTGTTATATCTTTTAACGCTATTTTGTGTTTTTGCAGTTATTCTGTGATAAAAGCTTTTTTTTTTCAAAATAAATGTTTGTTAATGAGCATCCTAAGCCGAATATCGCTACTTTAGATGTCTTTTTAAAACCATCAACTATAAATCAATTGAAGATTCAAATTTACTCAATACATATAAAAGCAATTTTCGCAGTCCCACAAATTGATCGTAAATCAAGTTGATAAGGGCTAATAAGAATGAAATATGAAAAGAAATGTGAACTCTATAAAAAATGGATATTATTTGAAATCATTTTAGGAAAGCTTCCAGGCAAATTCTCCTTTGAAATAAAAACACTAATCTCGCTTTTTTTTTTCTCTTTCTTTTTTGAAACTCTTTCTTTTAATTCTTCTTAGACTTAACTAGTTTCTTATTAATTCATTGATTAAATTCTTTTTTTTTTTATCCTTAAACGTATTTATTTTCTTTCCTTTCATTCATTGCATCTTTAAACTTCACTCCTTCTTTTTCTCTTTAAATCTGTTTCTTTTTCGTTTTCTTTGTTTTCTCCCTTGTTTCTTTCTTTCTTTCTTTCTTCATCTTCTTTTCACAGCAAAACTTCTTTATTTCTTCTTTTCTTTATCTCTTTCTCCTTAGTATTCTTTATTCTTACTTTCTGTCATACTTTTTCTATATCTTCTCTCTTTCTTTTTTCTTATTTTTCTTATGTCCTTTTCCACTTTTCATTTTTTCTTTTTCTTTTTTCACTTTTTTTTTAAACTTTTTTCCGCTTATTTACTGCCTTTATCCATTTTTACGTTTTTTTTTCTTTTTCAGCAACTCTTTCTAATTTTCCTTTTGATTCCTTTTTCTCTTTTTCTTTTTCACTTCATTCTTACTCTCCTGTCATCGTTTCCTTCTCTTGCCTCATTCTCTCTTTCATTTCCTCTCTTTGTTTATCTCTCCTTTTTATTATTTCAGCTTCCATCGACTTCTTTCTCCTTTTTGAATAAAATCTCTCTCTCTTTCTCCCTCTCTCTCTTTCTCCCTCTCTCTCTTTCTCTCGCTCTCTCTTTCTCTCTCTCTCTCTCCTTCTGCTTTTCTTTTATTAGGTTGGTGCAAAAATAATGACGTAATAATGTCGTTTTTTGACGTTAAAAAATACGTCAAAAAACGACATTATTACGTCATTCTTTTTGCACCAACCTAATACATTCACCTTTCTTCTTTTTTCTCAGTTTCACTCTTTGTATTCTTGTTGTTTATTTCTCACCCCCCTCTCTCTCTCTCTTTCTTTCTCTCTCTTATGTAGGTATTTCCGCTTCTCTTTTCTTTCCCTATCTCCACCCTTCTCTTTCTCTTCTCTAATTTTTTCTTCTGCTTGTTCTTTGTATATTTCTATTTTTCAACAGAGGTTACGATGGCATAAATCGACTCATAAAGAAAACGAAAAGAAAGACTTTGGATAATATCATATCTAAAGTTCATTATGTTACTCGAGGCGTATTTAAAACATTTTTTTTATGTATTTAAAGTACATATCAACGTTCGGAAATTTGCTGAATTACCTTATTTGCACAAAAATCTCTTACAATCAGAAAATTATCGATATAACATCCCACAATGCTATTCTGTATCATTTACGATTTACATAACATCCGTTTACTGCTATATTCCAGGAAAACAATTATGCAAAGATTATAGTTTGCATATAATCCAGCGGTCTGTTTCAATCAGGAGAAGACAATGTTGTAGGTGAAGATGAAGAATTTGTTCCTACATGTTTAAAGAAATGAATCAAATTATTCTCTGAGGATGAACTTAATGAGTTTAGTGAGAGAACTCCAAAGATGCCTCAGAGATCTTGTTGCCCAATTTAAAAAAAAAAAAAAAGAAAGAAAAAGCTATTATATCCGAAAACTTCTAAATTAAAGAAAAATACATTTCAACAAAGATGGCGCCTTGATTTCTGACTCTGTTGTAAGCAGACGAGTGCAGAAATTTGGCAAAGATTAAAATACAGAAGAATGGAACAATTCATAGATTCATATAAAAAGGTTTGAAAGGTGTAAATATGACATAATAAAAAAATTCTAAATATATTTTTATAATGTTCATAAGTGCAAGAATAAATCACTAGTTAAAATGAAGTCTAAAAGAAATATTTCTCATAATTCCAATGGTGAGATGAACAGTTTCCATACAGGAGACATTCAGTTGACATTTATAAAAACCTTTTTATGAAAAACGCCCGGTGAAACAAATACCCCAGTGACTACCACTGTTAAAATCAACGTTTGGGGTGCAATTCTCAGCAGCATGAGTTGGTAATTTGTTCAAAACCAAGAGAATACCACAACATTCTTGTTAATCAAATGTGGTTTCCTGCTAAAAAAAAAACAACGTTTTACTCAAGGTCAACGCTTCACGTTCCAACACGATAAAGATCCTAGGTATACTGCCTTAAAGAATAAATGTTATCTTGATAGGAAGCGCGACGAGGGTAAATTGTAACTCTTTCAGTGGCCGAGTCACAGTCCTGACCTTAACCCAATTGAAAAACTTTGGCCGATAATGGACAAGCGTGCCTGTAATAGGAAAGTTAACACAGAAGATGAGCTTTTTCGTGAAATAAAGGAATGTTGAAAAAATCTGGCGAAGGACGTTGACTTACTAAAGAATTTAGTTTATGGTATAGCACGAAGAATTAAGGCCGTTATTAAAGCAAAAGGTTACTCAACAAAATACTAATTCATTTTTTGACTTGTATAACGTACATATATACACCTATATTAATACCCTGTATTAATAAATTAATTCTATTACTCACTTGTCTTGGTAAAAATCGACTTTCTATGGGTGCGTCCATTCTTTTGTCTCCTACTGTATATATTAGAATTATGACTTTTTGTAAACTTATCTTTTCCTGAGTTATAAATCGAAGAACTTTTGGTTTTTGAAAAATGTCATTGCCAAACAGAAAATTCGATTTTACCATAGACGCAAGAAATCGAAATATTTCAGAAGCTTTATTTTTCAATTTCCTAATGATGGGATTGGATAGGACTTAAGTATTTCTTAACTCACCTAACAGTTTATAGCTATAGCATATATATATATATATATATATATATATATATATATATATATATATATATATATATATATATATATATATTACATGTTTGAAGTTGCAGTTTAAGTTTATTGTGAATGTTGTTGTGTTGTTTTCAAAAGTGCCGGAGTCTCCTTCTATAATTATATCACAAACGCCACATCTTTTCTTGTTGCATTTTGTGTATTGTGTGTTAACTAAATTTGGATATGGTCAATATATGTTTTTTTCATTGGCGTTTGCTTTTAATTATTTTGGTTGTTTTCAGTATATCTTTCATTTTATCATTCTTGTTAAGAAGGTCTAGCTTTTTTGTTATTTCTGTAAATAGTTCTGGATTGTTCTTGTTGTATGTTGAGACCTATGCTAGAATTTGTTCGTTGTTGCGTTTCTTTGGGTTTCGTAGTTGGTCGAAAGGTATTTTTCTGTTAGTTCAAAACCCTTGTTTATTAGTCGTTTCGGGCATCCTCTTTTTTTTGTTTTTTTTTTACATCATTCTTCAGGGCGGGTTTTCGGAGGCGTTTGTCGGCTACTATAGTGCAAATCCTACATGCTAGGGATTATGGGATGGATTTTAGACAGCTTTAGATGGCACTTAAAATGAAAATATTGTCAGGTATCTGTAAGTTTGTGGTAGATATCTGTGATATGTTTATTTCTATTTCTGATGAGCACATCTAAAAGTGGCAATTCGTTAATGTGTTATGTTCTTGGGTGACTTTCAGCTTCGGGTGTCAGTTTTAGAATAAATTGTGTATTTCGTTAATATTGCCCCATGAGGATTTCCAGAATATGAAGCAATCATCTAAGTAGCTCTTCCAAGATTTAGTTAAGTCGGTTTTTATATTTTCCCCATATTTTTGCTCTGTCTTTTCATAGAGGTTTTCCTCTAGGTAACCTAAGGTTAAGGTGGGCATATGTTGGTATCATTTTCGTTCACATTGCGGTTTTCTAAGGTTTGGATATAGTTTTTGTTATTATTTAGTTTTCGGACAGTCCAAGACGGATTCAGATGACTACTACTACACACAAAAGACAATGTTTAGAATATTTCAAATAAGAAGAAAAAAAAAAAATCATTCCTTTAAATAATATGTGGTAATAACCACTCTTCCTAAGATGAAGGTCGCAAGAACCGAAACACGTGTAACAAAATTTATAGAATAAAACATTATAATCAAAAACGTTTGTCTCTTTAAAATATACACTTTTCTCTCGTTTGGAACAACAATAATCTCTCCCTCATATATATATATATATATATATATATATATATATATATATATATATAATTATGCACTCCCTGACGATCCGCGTAGGTGAAACCTTGTTAGGTTTGTCTGGTTCTTTAGGTTTAATTAAGTTTGCTCTACTTACCGTATTGAGCATTTTATTTAGTTATTTTGCTTACTCGTATCAGGTTTTTTTTTCTTTGGACTTTGGACTTGGATCCTAGACGTTTATTTTCATACATGTTCTTTGTTCATTCTTTTTTCTACCTTTTTCCCTTTGTTATTTGCAAATCAAGACACCGAAGGTTTTCCGGAGTATATTTTCTTATATTTATAAGATTATTACAAGTATATATATATATATATATATATATATATATATATATATTTATCTATCTATCTATCTATATATATATATATATATATATATATATATATATATATATATATATTAAACAATGCTAAAACCTATAGAGGACAAGATGTTGTGGAGAGCCATCATCATCCACGTGCTGAAACGACATGACAAAAAAAGAAGATATATATGAGGTGGTGCTGAGAAATTCTCAGTTTGACCAAGGAATTTTAAATTAGATTGATATTTGATCAATTTTTCCACATTTTGAAAAGTGAGTCAGGCCGAGAACATTTCAGCACCGAGTATATATATATATATATATATATGTGTGTGTGTGTGCGTGTGTGCAATTTAAAAATATCTTCTACACAGCTCATTTCTTGTCAATGCTATTTATTTAATGGTCAATTGTCATCATGTAGTTAAAACATTATGCAATTAAACTTCCCCATCAAAATGCAACTTGTACAAAGATGTCAAGTTACAGACTTGTTGATTCACTCTCGTATATATATTGATAAATAGCTGCATTTCATACTGAAGTATCTATTTCTATTTCATAAAATCTCTCTCTATCTATCTATCTTTCTATCTATCTATCTATCTATATATATATATATATATATATATATATAGGAATATAACGTTTAATTAATAATAATAATATATATATATATATAGAGAGAGAGAGAGAGAGATGAAGAGAGAGAATGAGAGAGAGAGAGATGAAGAGAGAGAAAGAGACGAAAATTGTTTACTTTTTATGATTTTATTTCTCCCCATCTTGTCAATGCATTGAGCTCCCTCTGAATTTTCTCCAGTAGACACTCCCTTCTCCCTCAATCCCCAGAGACCTTCTCTCCCAATCATCAGAGGCATTCTTCTTTTTACTCTAATCTGTCAATTGACACAGTAGTAAAACATTGTTTTTTCGTTCACTCATACAATGAACCGATAGGCTCCACCTCAAATTCAAATGATTGTTCGTCATTCATAGCAAAGTCGCCAACGCCCACTCATCTTCCTTCTACCCATCAACTCAACGAACGCCCAGGGCCCAAATAATCGTTAAAGAAGGAAACTGGATTTTATCCGAACATCTTCGCTACAAAAGAAAGGAGCCAGAAGAGAGAGAGAGAATTCAAAACCTTTAGAAAAATGACTATCGTTGAGCACGAAATGGTTAACGATTTTGATAAGCATTTCTGGCTTTTCTTTACACTTGGTAATCTTTACGCCATTAATTATTCTGACTAATATCCTCATCTCTGTTACTATTTATTATTGATACAAGGTTTTTTTTTTTCTTTTTATACAATATTCTTATTATTATATGAATTATTCTACGAAAAAAGGTTTTGGAAGTAAATCCAAACAAAAAATCCGGATTGGAGCCCCGAAGGCTGTTAACACTGACAACCTTCTAGCAACTTCTGCAGCCAAGCTGGCCCCAAAGATAATGCCCTATATTCGTTTCGATTTTGTCAATACGGCCGTGAGAGAGAGGCCATGTAGTCTGGGCTGCAGACGGCCTCCATATATCATAGCCCAGGTTTGCGTCCAAATTTGGGCTGCGGAATTCCCATGTCAAAATATAATGAACGAAAACCAAAAATGATGTTATTCCTAATAATTTCTAAATAAGAATAATATATTTTCTTAGAATTTCAGGCAGCGCTACACCTTGATCTAAACAATAAAGATAAGGATATTATTTCAAATCATCATTAGAATAATAACAAGGTTTCGTTACAAAACTTCATAAAATATATCTTTTTGCGAAAAATTCTACAGGTTTAAATTTTCTGAAACTTACACCAACTCTGATACAAGGCGAAATTTGAAGAGTATTAAAATATCATACTATGAAAAGCTTGTAAGACTATCTCACTTTATTTTCTTTGATATTATTGCGTACGGATTAGTGGATTATACTGAGTCAGGGGCGGAATGGATTAAATTCATGCCTTTCTTACAAGTATTGTGATAAAAATGATTTCAGTCCCTGTGAACCGAAATTGAACTCGCTCAAACATATCTAATTCCTGGGCCACTATGAAGTCGACCTCTGTCGATTGTATGCCAAAAGGATCTTGAAATTTGTCTATAGGGATATTATTACACAAGAGTCTCTAGAGGCAGTACTACTACTACTAATACTACTACTAGAGAAGAAGAGTGTTGAATTCCGTGTCGTTACTGGTTTCAAATCCTGCAGACCCCAACGCCACTTCATAGACTGTATCAACGAAAGACGGTTTCTTTTTCATATTGGTTTTATTATACGTGATAGCATCAATCGTAGAAGGCAGAGGACGGAAGACCTTCAGGGGAATTCATGCTTAATCATTAGGTTAGCATCCTGCAACAGGCGGCCTTAGGTTATCTATAGAATCTGGGTGTGGAAAGCGTGTCGATGGTTCAAAATTCTTGCAGCGATCTGCCGACTTTGCGCTGTTTTCGTCTTATATCCCAAACGCAATCCATAATTGTCAAAATTCCATGCCTACGAGATGTTCTGATTAATCGCTCGCCATCCTGACCCAGCCTCTACATTCTGTAATAGAAGTAATAGTTATAGGAGAGGAATAATTCTACTGTTAGAATTACCAATTATTATAATTATTGTATTTATTGAATTTTTAAGTAATATGAGCCGAGTAAGTTCCAAGGAAATGACAGCAAATTTTCTCACTTTATCCCCCCCCCCAGTATTTTTACTGATTTTAGTCAACCTGTCGTCGAGTTTACTTGAATCCTTTTTATTTTCAGTTCTTCAAATCCTATTGCTAATCTCTTCAAGACTCAGGCCCGTCACCAGAGGTGGCGGGGGGAAGCTGCCTTGAAAGCGGGGGGGGGGGGGGAGCACGAGTAATAATTGCACAATAAAATTGTTTCACGTCATTTTCACAAGATTAGATGAATTTTTGAAAAGTTCAACATTGATTTTTGGTGCTTCGGTTTCTTGAAGTGACTCAATTAGCATCTCTAATGGCAATCTTTCACGAAAAATTCTTATATCCCGTCTGCCAAGAAATAAAATGCAGACTGTGAAACATTGTTGAATTCTTCGCTCTGACAATTCATGTCGAATCTATTTTCTCGCGTGTTTAATCTTCCCTACACTTTGCAAATATGTAACAATTGTTGAGTAATAGACAATAATTTTTTCACCCAATTCCAATGTTCAATGAATGTGTTCATCACCGAAAAGAGCTTATAAGTCATCACTTCCAAATTCATGTGGTCAACTGATGCCTACAACATCCGGCGTCAAGGCTTCTCATTGGAAGATTCGACGTTTTGAGGAGCGTGAAAACACCACTTAATTGCTGTTGTTCCCAGCTCCATCCTGACTCAGGGTGGTGGCGCCTGTTAGGGACCCAGCTATAGGTAAATAATAAACCCCTATAAACACTATGAAAGTATAAAATACATTTATACAGTAAAATTACAGTCAAATTTACAGTCGAATTACCAGCAACACATATTTATAACAAAATGGCCAGAAATAGATTTTATCTGTAGGTGACGGCATGTATTAGGTTGGTGCAAAAATAACGTCTTTTTTAACGTCAAAAACGACATCATTTTTGCACCAACCTAATAATTGCATTCAAAAGATATTTAGATGAAGGCATAAAATTACGTTCAAAATATTTAGATTTCGACAAAATAAATTAAATAGCCCATAGAAGTGTTGATATGTCACTAAACAAATTCAACCAAACCAATCAACTGATGCGTAAATACATTTTTATTGAACTTCTTATATCATTGAAGACATCGTCACTAAAGACTCCATTAATCATCTTCTTCATCTCAGTTTTTGTTTACTCCAATTGGTAAAGGAACAATATGAATCATTGAACTTACATTTTTTTCTATTCCAACACAAAATAAATGAATGCTATATCGACACAGTTGAATCTCTCTACTTTCCTCCGTATTCCATTTGTAAGGAGGAACTTCCACTCAGCTTGTTTCCAAAGAACTGCTACTTTATTGAACAGACTCTTGCGTGGATGCTTCGCTGAACAGTACAATGTTAACCTCTTTAATTCAAGGGTCATCCTTATCTATCCTCCTTATCCTCATAATTTTCACCTTCTACTGTCTCCTGTTATATTTATATCCCACGCCTTAATTTGTAACCCTCTACCTTGAATGGCTCTAGTGTCTTCCACTGAGTGAACTTTAGTAAACAAAAAAGCACTGAATATTCAATAGTGTGTACTGATTACATGAATTACCGATTACCAAAGCCATATTTGTGATTTGTCCAATGTCCCCCTAAAGTCAAGGCACGCACAGATATGGTCCTCCTTATGTTTATTAATTTTTGAATTCTAACGAAATTATAACATTATTTCAATGTCTAGACCATGCGTGCATGCGTGTGTGTCACGTAGACAGGAAAATTCTAAAAGAACTACGCTGAAATTTTTACCCCAAGGTCTATTCAGTTCTCGCAAAGTTGCAGACGGTATTTTACCAAGATGGTGTCCAAGTGGAAAAATTTTATGGAGACTACGGTTAGTCAAAAAGAGGGGAATATATTTGCGTCGCTATGTTTTCATTTGTATTTTTGTAAGACAAAGATGGGCGCGTGGCCGAGTGACTAGAACGTCAACTAAAACCGAGATCGAATCTCACCATCGTTAAACCAAGGAGGTGACTTCTTGCGACCCTGTTGGAAAATGTCTAAAAACCGAGTTCACCAAAACACGAAGCAGTCTGGAAGACGTCCATCATTGTGCAAGTACCAAATCACGTTTCATCGTGACCGATGATGTGAACCAATTTCAAATTTGTTCATGGGCCTTCTCCTTAAGGTCAGATCAACGTAGTTTTTTTTATTCACTTCACCCCAAGAAAGGCAATAATACTACTAAGACGCAAGAGTATACTGTGAATGAAAGAGAATAAAAAGACTTTATAAGGAAACACAATCCTAAACAGGAAACAAGTGATAAATCTCGACTCCTATTCAAAAGACCGGGGAGGAGTGTGAAACGGACGATAGGTGAACCTATTCACATCTTCCTTTGAATCAGACGATGTCTAGCAATTTTTTTAAACAAGTGATGTTTTGCTTTCTTTTTTTTTTTAAAAAAAAAAAACATCCATTTTGGCGATATCTAGAAAATAAATCACAGTTGGACTCTTTGGGTGATGAAAAAACTCAAATTTACTTGAGTAAATGCTGTAACAGGGATTACCTATCCACTTTGGAAGAGCGTCCTGGGTATGACGGTAAACTACATCCGCGTCCTGGGTATGGCGATAAACTGCATCCAACAGCAAGGTCTCAGATAATGTTTTCAGAAAAATAATGTTGCCAGCTCTAAGTTTTTGAAACAATAATGTTGCCAGCTCTAAGTTTTTGAAACAATAATGTTGCCAGCTCTAAGTTTTTTTGTAAAAAAGTAATGTTGCCAGCTCTAAGTTTTTTTGAAACAATAATGTTGCCAGCTATACATTTTTTATTCCATACAAAATAGGCATTTAAAATTCATATAAACTGGATTTGGCATTAAATAACCCACAGTGGTTGATATGCCATAAAACCCAAACAAACAAACAAACTTTGGAAGACTGGCATTCTTGGAAAGGAAACGCCAGTCATACACGAGAAAGGTGGGGGTGGCTTTAATTTGGGTTTATATTATCAAACGGAGTAATGTATATATCCGAACGCACCTTTGCCTGAGCGGTGTGAGACACGTCAGCCGGTATGTGTTAAAGAGGTAAGATAATTTTGAGAAGAATGAATTAACGAAATATTTGTCTAGGAGGACAAGGAGAAATTGATTTCAAGTGGTTGTGTGAAAATTTGGTAATAAATGAAATTTACCGGGGAAGGGTAAGTGAAATTGAATTGTTTTGAAAAAAAAATAATAAAAGATCAATTATTAAAAGGGAATTGACTTGGAAGGTTGCTGTCAGTGATGATGTGGCAGCGAACTAAACAGACAATCAGGACGAAAATTTATTTTGAGGGAAAATTATCGAAAGTCATAAGAGAGAAGAAAACGCACTAGAATATTAAGATTTTTGTATTGAAGAGAGAAGGTAAGATATTGGAAATCTTGTAAAAATCGAAAGAAAATACAAAAGTTGGATTTTTGTCTATTCATTATCTATCTATCTATCTATCTTTGCTCATTAACTTTCTACCTATCTATCTATCTATCTATCTATCTACTATATGTAGATAAATGTCATAAGAATCATTGGGACAAATGCTGGATTTCAAAGAAACACCAAATCCACTGTTACTTGGGCAGTTCTCTCAGACATCGCATATGAGATCGACATTTGTGTGCAGCGCTATGGGGCCACACATAAACACACACTCACACTCTCTCTCTCACACACACACACACTTGCTGGCAGAAATTAATGAAGTATCGGAGATAGATAGATAGATAGATATGGACAGGGATAGATAGATAGATAGATAGATAGATAGATAGATAGATAATGAACAGACAAATACATATAGATGGAGAGATCTGAACAGATAGATAGATAGATAGATAGGTAGATAGATAGATAGATAGATAGATATAAAGTGGTCAAAGAAGACAGATTCCAGACAAAAATAGATAAAAAGATAATGAACAGATAGTATAGTGATTCAGATTGATAAGTGATAGATAGATAACGAAAAGAATAATAGATAAATTTGAAGTCATTATGTGATATGTACACATACATGCATATATATATATATATATATATATATATATATATATATATATATATATATATATATATATATATATATAGTTTGATAAGGAATAGATAGTTACAGGAACAGATTGAGACAGATAAACAGACGGGTAGATATATAGATAGTCATAAAGTGTTTAAATTTCAAGTGTTTCGCATATATAGATAGATAGATAGATAGATAGATAGATAGATAGATAATGAACAGACAAATATATATAGATGAATAGATCTGAACAGGCAGATAGATAATAAACGGAGAAAAATAGATGCATTTCAAGTGATTCGCATAGATACGAAGATACATATATATATATATATATATATATATATATATATATATATATATATAATATATATATAATATATATATATATATATATATATATATATATATATATATATAATATATATATAATATATATATATATATATATATATATATATATATATATATATATATATATATATATATATATATATATATATAGAGAGAGAGAGAGAGAGAGAGATAATAGATAGATTTGAAATATTCAGTTCTATTATAATTATTTTATTGTGATGTAACCAGTGGCTTGAAAAAAAGAAAGAAAAATGAAGAAAGGAAAAAAGAAAGAAAGAAAAAACGTGGAAAGAAGAAAAGAAAGAAAGAATGAAAATATACTAAAATTAATTTTATATAATAAAAATTAATGGACGATTAAAATATTAAAAAAGATGGAAAGAAAGAAAAATGAATGATTGAGTAACTTAGAAAGAAATAATAAAATATTCAAAAAGAAAGAAAGAAAGAATGGAAGAACGCAGAGGGAAAGAAAGGACGATGGTTTCGCTTAGAAATAAATAAATAAATAAAGAAAGAAAGAAAGAATGAAAGAAAGAAAGAAAGAAAGAAATAAAGAAAGAAAGACAACAGTAAAATACATTTTATGGAAGAAAAAATGAACGATTAAAATATTTAAAAAAGAAAATCAGGAAAGAAGAAGATAAAAAATGATGGAGTAGCTTAGAAAGAAAGAAAGAAACAAACAAACAAACAAACAAACAAATAAACAAACAAACAAATAAAGAAAGAAAGAAAGAAAGAAAGAAACAAACAAAGAATTGATGAAAAAAGTAAATCTGAGAAATAACCATTTTTATGGTTTGTGATTTCCAGGCCCCACCGGACTTCATCTCTGTCTGTTCTTGCGTAGGTGGTCTAGCGGATTTACGCGAGGAAAGTCTTTCATACCTCTTTCTCTACCTCTCTCCCTCTCACTCTACTTCTCTCTCTTTCCTTCTCTCTTTACCTTTCTCTCTCTTCTTCCCCCTCTCTAAACGTACATGCGCATGCGCAGTAATAATGTCAACAAGTGAAGAATTGTGTGGGCGTTACACAAAATGTCCACTTATGTTCCTATCGTCTTATTTTCTTAAAACTAAAAACGAGCGGGAGAGGGAATATTTCTCTTTTGGTTTACAACAAAAATGATCGAGACCCAATATCGATAAGAAAGCAAACCTTCATTCATAATTGGCACCTGAAGCTTTTCATTTAACCCAAACTAGAATTGTCTGTTTCTTTCTTACATATCTTTGCAAATATCGAATAGGGAATTCACTTGTTCTTTCATGCATTATTCATTTCTCTAATTCTTATGACGTTTCTGTCGATATCTTCTCCGACCTTCCTGTTGTTTCTGAAGTTTTGAGATTAAATAGTTTCATTATCCCTCATAACGTCAAATAAACGAGGTTCATTTATTTGGAATGCTTCGGAAAAGGCATAATCCTTTCTCTTCCCCACTCTCCACTTTTGTTTTCTAGGGTCTTGGGTTGTTCTTGGGTCTAGGAGGACAACTTTGAGTTTGAATTGACATCTTATACAAATCTCAGTTAAGTTTAGTCAATAAAATCAACACCGGCTAAGCACTAATAACGTTCTAAAAAGAATTCTTGTTATTTTAAATGATCTTAATGTGAACATAAGTTTTCTTTTTAAACTTTGCTTCTCTCTTTGATCCTTGTGCACTCAATCAGCTGAAATAGACGGAGAAAGAAATTATCAGAAGCTACGAGAATCGGTTCCAAATAAATGTACGGAAAAGACATATCAGAATGTAAACACTTGTTTGATTTCTTAGCAGTTGTGTATGGAAAACGGATTTTATTAGAAAAATTGAATCCAAAGAAAATCATGGCTACTAAATTTTCAAAAAGTTTTCAACTTAATCACAAGATTTTAAAATAGCAAGATTAGCATGATAACCTTCTGGCGTGACACAGAGAAGCAACTTTCCTTGCGGTAGATGCAGCTATTGATTCAATGTAGTTGCTCAGGTCAGTGGAGAACGTGAGACCAAGTAGGCACAGTGAGGTGCTCTCGTGGATGCTGATAGGAGGCAGGAAGGTTTCACTATGGTGAGTAAATCACAGCAGTTTCGTTTTGTATGTATTAAAATTCACAAGCCATTTCCTGCCCCAGCCAACCACAGATTGGAGGTCGTTTTTGAGGTCAACGGCCAGGTTCACTTTGTTAGCAATGGCGGATTTACAGGGGTAAATGGGTTTCGTCTGCGTAGATGCCTACTTGAGAACCGATGATCAAAAACAGTGTAAGATCAAGGAGAGAGCCTTAAGGAACACCAGCGTTCGTATAGAAGAAACTAGAAGAGAACCCTTTCAGGACAACCTTCATTTCACGGTCAGACAGGAATGATTGAATTAAATCAAATAATCATCCTGTTATACCATATTCCTGAAGCTTACATAGAAGACCAGCATGCCTTGTCAAACGCCTTCGCTATATCTAGAACAACAGCTTCGCCGTTATTATGAAGAGCTTGATATATATATATATATATATATATATATATATATATATATATATATATATATATATTCAGTTATGGCCGTAAGCACATCAGCAGTAGACCGGACAAAGCGGAAACCATATTGTTTGTCAGAGAGTAGTTGATATACATCGTGGATATGAGATGCTTAACTACTTCGGCATTGATTAAAGCATCGAAGACTTTGCCGAAGAGTGGTAGGAGACTAATGGGACGGTATTTAGATATGTCAGAAGGATATCCAGAATTCTTAAAGACTGGGATGACAGAGGAGGACCTCAAATAAGCTTGAAAGTAAGAATCGGCGAGGCAATAGATGTAGAGTTTGGAGTGAACTTGGCCCTAGCACAAGGACATATTTCTTTAGGACTATGGTATCCCATCACAGCCACTTGCTTTATTAGAGTCTAATTTAGAGATGATGGGGTTATACACATCTCACTCACTATAGCCTCTATTGTAGGAGGAAAATCAGGTGGGGGTACCCCGGATGAGTCGTTTGTTGAGTTGGATGAGAATTTCCGGGCAAAGCGTTCAGCTTTATCAGCTAAGGATGTTAAGACTTCGAAGTGATTTAATAGAGGAGGGGGGTGAGTATTTGCTTTAGTTCAACACACTCTTGCAGAGCCACCAATAAATTTTGGAACTAAACTTGCGAGATGCAATACGTTGTTTTATTCTATCAGCAAACAATAACTTTGGTTCATTGAGGACACGCTTGCACTCATTACGAGCAGAGACAAAGAGACGTCTGTTCCCATCAGACATGTTGCTTCAGTACAGATGGAAGAAGTGATTCTTATGGGCTATAGTGGCAGAGCAAACGGGTGAGGATGAAGGAGATGAGCGTGAGCTAACGGTATTTTCGTGCTGGCATGAAAGCCTCGATGCCAGCTTTTACCCAGGAGGAAACCTCAGAAGCACATTTTGTATGAAATGATTAAAAATCACATTCCAAGGAAATTATGAAACGAGTCCTAATCTGTGCATTGATAACCGAAAGATATTCTGTTGGTAGGAGGCTCATGGCTAGAGGGGGAGTGGAAGGAAATGTTAACAGACACCACCACATGATCAGAGTTGCCAAGAGGGCAGAGCTCTGTAGCACGACAGAATCAGGGATGGAGGTAAAAGGGAAATCGAGAAAGGAAGCGTTACCGTCCGGGTTACTGGGAAACGCGTAGAAAAGTCAACAACTTTTGTGAGGGATTGAGTGATTGAAAAGTTAAGGGTTTGGATGCCAGTGAGGTCAGTTAAAAAGTGTTTAAGGCATGTGATATGGTGGACGTTAACGTATAATAAATATATGATAAAACCCAGCAGGAAGAGAAAGTTCCTCTGGCCTGAAATATATATATATATATATATATATATATATATATATATATATATATATATATATATATATATATATATATATATATAAAGTCTACTTCAACTCTATACTTCTAACATCATCGTTTAAACTCTGAAATCTTATTTACTATTTTTTCTTCAGTTGGAGTAGATAAGTTCACATCGTCCGGTTCACACACCTTCCTTTGCTTTTGAACAGGAGTAAAGGTTTATCCATTGTTTCCTGTTTAGGATCAGATTTCCGGTTTCCTTCTCCGAATCCTTTTGAATCAGAGATCGGAAATTATGACCCGTTTATTCCTTTTAAGTTCATATGAAGTGGGATGAAAAAAAAGTATGTATATTTCATTTACCCTCTCCCATCTATACATTTCCAATACACTTGCTTTTCTCCTCCGCCTCAACTTCTACCTCACCTCACCTCACATTGTGAGCTTATTTTCATTTATTTATTTAATTTAAAAAATATAGCGTTCATAAATTTTTCATTTTAAAAAATAAAACGTTAGGAAATCAATTGACTGAAATCGCCTGAAGATACCGAAAGGTTGAAACCAAGGTAGCGAAATCGAATGATCTCCTAATTTTATATATATATATATATATATATATATATATATATATATATATATATAACTTAGATATCAATAATTTTGTAAATACGCTGACGTCTTCTTTACGTAATAGATTGTAGATTACTGTATCGAAAGTCAGTATTTTCAATTTTGATATCGATCAAAGCACGAACAAAAGCAAAAAATAAAAACAAGAAACTTCACCACTGCTACTTCGCAAATATATCAATATGTGATACATTTTGTCGGAAAGAGATAGATAGATAGATAGATAGATAGATAGATAGATAGATAGATAGATAGATATGAATAGACTGATAGATATTAATAGCCTGGCAGAGAAGAAATGTTTCCTTTTACTAATGTTTTATCAACATTAACGTTCTATTGCGAGCGTGCTTTTGGTTGTGCAAGAACTGCGAAAGAATTTCAGAAAGAAAAACAAGAAAATCGAGTTAAAATTATAAATTGGGACGTCATTGAATAACTGCTACAAAATAGAGACTTCCCATGAAGAGGTTCCCGATAAAATGAACAGACCAATCATATGTGGAAAAAGGCACGCCTCTGTCAACCAAATATTACTTCGGAAGATACACACGCATGCGCACATCTTCAACATGTCCGAAATTTGCTGTTTTCTTTCCGAACACACAGATACAAATATACGCAAGTACACAACATTCGACCTCACGTTTTTATAATCGAAAATAACTATCTGAATTATTTATACCGTATTAGTTATATATATATATATATATATATATATATATATATATATATATATATATTTATACACACTCATGATATATTTTAAGTAAAAAAAATATAGGAGAGTAGTTTCGTTTTCACACAGAAGAAAACGTAAGAAAATATCTACCTACTGTTTGTCTTCTATAATTATATGTATTTAACTTCAAATGTAAATATACTGTTACCCATTACCTAAGCAGAAAAGAAGAATTTCACGTGTGAAACTTATACAAACCCCAAAACACATATATACATGCGCTAACATAAAGACAGTGAATTTATAAAAAGGTTGTATAATCTAGAAAATTATAGGGGAGCTATGCCATTTCTAGATGCGAAGTTCTTGGCGGCGCTCATCTCCTCACTGGATAATAAAAGACAGCATTTTAATATTTTGGTCTTGCAGATTGTTGGAATGTCATGAAATGTCATTCATGACATCTCTCGAGCAAAAGTAGGATTATTTGGCGACGCCCACCTCCTTTCAAAGTAACATGGGACATATAATACTAGCGTATATATTATCAATAGTATGGAAGAAACTCTCTCCTGTCTGTATCCTTTGGCAGCAACTATCATGGCATGCCAGTGACCAGGCCTTTTTTAAATTAATTTTAAATTTCTTTTATATTGCTATTTGGCTCGTCACTGGTATGTCACAATAATTAACATAGAATATTACAGCGAGGTGTCTTCCCTGTCCCATATTGCTTAACGCTATCTATCTCATTAAACTTGTAGAGGAAATGGGCGCCTCTTACTCTTGAAATGCCATGAATGATCCATTAGGAAACTTTCGCGGTTAACTGGATCAAGCAAATAATTGTTTTATGTTCCTTGGAGAGGAAATGCGCGCCGTACACTAACTCCCCTTCTCGTAAATATCCATGTATTACTAGGTATGGCTCACAAGATATCTTTCCATTCAGATATGTTAGAAATTCTCATTTTCTGTTTGCATTATGACTGCCGAAGAAAGGAAATAGGTGCCGCCAAGTATCTACCTTTTTTTTTTTCTAGAGATGCCTCGAGTGACCCAATATGTAGATCTGCGCACTTTCTAATTACTGGTTAATTATACATTTGGGGTTGAATACTGTCGGATTTTTAATAGAGACTTGGTACATTTATATTGCTTCAGCATAAACTGTATTTTCTGGATTTCTTATTTAAATTATAAGTAACACATTTTGTGTATATGTGCGCTTAACTGACTGAGTTGTTATATATATTTAATTATATATATTTAATTATATATATTTAATTATATTTAATTATATTTAATTATAATAGAATACAAATAATGGCCTATTCCCGAATTTCAGAGAAAATCCTCGCTCCACCTTCAAAATCCTCGCTTCAACTACATAAATTCAGGCCTTTATTCGGCAGTCTTTTTTTTTGGGGGGGGGGCATTTTACTTTGCCCTTCAAGAGATCGTTATTGCTCACAGAATCAAATATTTATTCCCTTAAAACAAACGGATATTTTATGTAAGAAATCCGCGACGAAATCATCGAACAAAATAATTATTTCTGTATTTTTTTAAAAAACGAAAGCTTAAAACAAAGAAGTGTGCAAGTAAATTTGTTTTGGAAAAGATACACAACAATTCAATTTTCCAGAGATGGTCCAGAGGGAGGTCCCAAATTTTTGGCCTATAGTATCTCTTTCTTTCTTTCTTTCTTATCTCTCTCTCTCTCTCTCTCTTTCTTTCTTTCTTTCTTTCTTTCTTTCTTTCTCTCTCTCTCTCTCTCTATATATATATATATATATATATATATATAAACTTAGATATCAATGATTTTGCAAGTACACTGATGAGATTATAGATTAATACTGACTTTCGATACACCGAAAGTAGTGCTTTCAGTTTTGACACCAACAAAGAGACAAAAAACAATTTCACCACTCTTTATCCGCAAATATATCAATATATGATACATATTGCCGGAACAGCTAGCTAGCTAGCTAGATAGATAGATAGAGAGAGAGAGAGGGGGGGGGAGAGAGAGAGATACGAACAAACAAAGGTAGAAGATATGAACTAAGATAGATAGATAGATAGAGAGACAGATAGGTACATACATACGAACAGACAAAGAGAATAACACAGACAAATTTTTTAATCATTTCATTCCATGCAAGAAACTAAATTTGTGTGAGAATACGAGAAAAAAAAACACTATTAAAGAGAGAGGACAATAAAAGATCATCCTGGGAATATTTTTTCAAGAATTGTTAATATTTAGTGCCATATATCTCAAATCAAGGCTTCCTTCTGAGAGTATGAACGTTCTCTTTTGCGAAATATTTTGGTCAAAAATTAAGTTTCCGAAAATGTAGAATCTGTGCCTCCCACCGCGTGCAAAACTTTGACTGAATCAATAGTAGCCGCTCCTTTTTTTTTTAAATAATCTTTTCTTCTCTCTATACACTTCTTTTAGTTATAAACTTCTTCTTTATGTTCCTTCTCCCTTCAGGACATAGGAGATCATGGCTCTTCACTATTTCCTGTCCTTTGTAGCTATTAATAAAATTAGTCTTTTTGTTATTTTGTCCAAACCTTATTCTACCATCCATTTACTCAACCTCACTTGCCTTCAATCTATCTTGTGAGTATTAGATTTTCCAAGCCTCCTTTCTTCATTATGTGCTCTAGAAATTTTAACTATCTCTTCCTGATGTTAAGTATAAGTTTCCTTCATCACTGTTCAGTCCATGGTATCCTTAACATCCTTCTGTAGAGCCATATTTCTGTTGCTTCCTCATTGAGGAGATTGTCCAGCACTCATAGCTATACAAGAGGACACATATCACATAACAGTTTAGGATTCTTTTTCTTGTTTCTAGCGAAGTGTTTCTTTTTCTTAGTAAAATCCAAAGTGCACTGGCCAAATTGAACAGAAAAAAGCGGCAGGGCCAGATGGAATTGTGATAGAGATTCTGGCAGTCTTGGATGATTTCAACATTGATAAGATTACAGAAATAATAAATGAAGTCAACAACAGTGGTGATATACTGCAACACCTAAGAAATAAAGCGCAAACGAATGTGAACAACGCTGAACAATCAGCGTAATAAGCCACATAACAAAACTTATCTTCCGAATTCTGATGAATAGAGCACGCAACAAAATCAGGCCAGAGATAGGACAAGAACAATGTGGGTTTTTCAAAGACACTGAAACAAGGAATATTATCTGAAAGTGCAAGCGAAATGCAGAGAAAAGTGTACCTGTGTCTTATAAACTACGCAAAGGCGTTCGACAAAGTACACCGCAAAGATTGGTTAGATCTTCTCAGCAAGCTTGACATATTCGGAAAAAGAAATTAGATTAATCAAAAATCTCTACCAAGAGCAAACCGCCTGCATGTGGATAAAAATCAATTCAACAGATATACAAAATAGAAAGTGGTGTAAGACAAGGATGTGTCTTCTCGCCGGACTTATTTAACCTATACAGAAAGACTCTACCATGGACCGAACATGTGAGCAACGACAAGGTTTTGGAGAGAATGGAAACAAAAAGGAAACTTATACTCAACATCTCGAAGTGGCATTTAAAATTTCTGGGACACGTAATGAGGAAAGTGGGCTTAGAAAATCTGATACTTGGAGGGCAGATAGAGAGAAAGAGGTACAGTGGAAAACAGCACGGTACTTAATGGGCCTGAGCAAGTGCATGGCAGAACAAAGAAATAACAAACAGACAAAACATATTAAAAGCTACAAGGACATAAAGATGTGGAGGGCTATGATCGCCTACGTCATGAAGGGACACGGCACATAAAATAAGAAGAACTCTGCTTAGCATCTTTAGCTATCCCAATATGCCTTCGAAGTAATTACTTTGCTAAACGTCACCGAATCTTATAAGGAATGATGTACACTAAAATTTGAACATGCTCTACATAATTATATAAAACTTTTATTTGTTGTTAAGGTCATCTGTTATGGACAGACGGAGTGACGGACGGGCGGATTTTTTTTTTTTTTTTTTAAATACAGGGGCCCTTTCGATGGATTTACATACAAAGAAATAGTTACACATATATATAAAGTAAGTAATTCACAAACAAACACACTCTACGATATGTATTTTATACAAAATTGATTCAACACACAGTGCTAATTATATATACAAACGAAAGTAAAGAGATTCTCTCATTTCATCTTAGACTGAATACGAATGCACACAGACTATAGAAGCATATACACACACGTACACAAGAATACACATGCACACATATACGCACAGAGAGAGAGAGAGAGAGAGAGAAGCACAAATGCAAATACCCACTCTATTGCTAGATTAAGCTAAGATTATCTATATACAGTAATGTATAGTTGGTACAGACACACACACACATACACACACACACACACATATATATATATATATATATATATATATATATATATATATATATATATATATATATATATATATAAGAAATCTTTTATATTGATATTTATTAAGTGTTTGTAGAAGTTTTCGTTTTTTTTTTCAACAACGAGAAACTGAAGATTCAGTTGTCGGTCATTTACCTGTGCTATTTGCACATAGTTAATATTTAGTTTAATTAGGTACAATTATTATACCAAAGTCACAATTATGAAAAAAAGCCTTCTTTAAAAATCACCATTCGAATTACTCGCTTTTTCCTATACTTGACCTCCGGTAATTGGATTTGGTAAGTCATATGCAACACCTTTAATCACTAAACGAGCTTTATTTTATATTTAAGGTAAATATTGAAATAAAAGGCAAATGGAAACATGTTTTTCAGCTTAAAGGCTACAGTAATCAGTATTTAATGACAATTCTTATCCAATCTTTTTACTGCACGAATAAACAAAAAACTTAATGTTTCAAGTATAAAACTGGGTGCGGATAGATTCAGAAATTACTTATAAAACTCAAACTCATTGTCCTGAAATATTAATCGTCGATTCCAGCTCGACGCACACATACACAAAAATGGTTTCGAAAAAAAGAAAAATCGACTTGAATATTTCTTGAAGACGTTCTTAAGGCAATTAGTCTTTGTGATTAGAGTGTTTAATATTAAGCGATACAGTATTAATAATAGCAAATAAGATTACATGTTTGTTTATTCTATCCTTACAGTAAATATTACAATCAATTCTACTGATCAAAGGATATAATAACAGTGTAAGAGATAAGATAAATGAACATTATATATATATATATATATATATATATATATATATATATATATATATATATATATATATATATATATATATATATATGATTGTGTATTTGGATAGCAATCCTTCTTTATACAAGCTTCGTTAAAAACAATTGACAAGGTTCTGCGGTTTTTTCTTATCAGTCGTTTTTAACGAAAAATGTATAAAAGAGTGATTGGTGTATAAATACAGAATTATTAATGTGTTTGCATGACACGGCAGCTAACAAGGGAAAACCGCAGTAACTTGTCAGTCGTTTTTAACAAAACTGTTATATATATATATATATATATATATATATATATATATATATATATATATTAGGTCGGTGCAAAATAATGACGTAATAATGTCGTTTTTTGACGTTAAAAATACGTCAAAAAACGACATTATTACATCATTATTTTTGCACCAACCTAATATATATATATATATATATATATATATATATATATATATATATATTATGGTATGCGATATTTATGAGTTAAAATGCTCAATATCAGGGATAGAGCGTATGTAAATATAAAAGTGGACATTAATGTCAACACCTAGAGGGGACTATCTATTTCATTCTTTGACACAATCTCACGATTAAAACATTAAAAATCAAGATTGATAAGTGGCAGAAGAAAAAACATGAAATCAGAAGAGGAGAAAATATTGCAAAGTTATTGCATAAAGAGAACACAATGTTGGAAAAGATGAAAAATGTTGAAAACAGAGCAAAGAGAAAATGAAAATATTGACAAGATCAGAACGAGAAAAAAACTGGAATTAAGCATTGTCCTTAAAAGTGTTTTAAGAAATATATGTGTGTGTGTGTGTGTGTGTGTGAATCGCATGGAGATTGCGTTCAAGCATGAAACAGACTCACACCGCTCAGTGTTGACGTGAGTGCCCACTTTTATATTTACATACACTCTATCCCTAATGTTGAGCACTTTTACCCATAAATATAATATATCCTAAAACTATATTTTTATCATATATATATATATATGTGTGTGTGTGCTCGCGCGAACGCGCGTGCGTGCTTGAGTAGTCAATATATTCGTATATTCGCAGCACGAGATGGTTATTAGGTGAAACTGGATCTGAAAATATCACTGCATAATGCTCGATCAAGATGTTTTATAGAAAAGTATTAAGTGTTTTGACGATGAAGAATATTAAGTTAGAAATAAATATTTGTTATGTAAAATAAAAGCGTTTTTTATCATCAGGCGACAGACTTATTGATGCACCTTTGTCCGCACACACGCGCACGCACACACACGTACACACACGCGCGCGCGCACGCATACACATGCACACACGTTTTTCAGACGGTGAACTAGCAGTTTCGTTTCCTAAGTAACATCAGTAAAACGTAACGGCTTTGAAACACACACGAGCATGTAAATATATACATTGATTGACATGTGCATGAAAATCAATCATATGGTCTTCTCTTAAAAAGTAGGTATCTATGTTCTACCTGACAATAGAAAAATGAAACACCTGATCAGGTTTTAGTGTTGGAAAGATACGAATATCCACCCATAACAGCATCCAACTCAAGGTCGCATTTTATGTTGGGTCAACCAAAAAATGTGCTGCAGATATGAGGGTATACCTCTGATCCTATCCATTTTATTGCAATAGGAAAGTGAAGTGCTTAATGATAGCATCCTTTACAGTTGAAAAACTTAAATGGTTGCGGTGCGAGAGAGAGACAGAGAGAGACAGAGAGAGATAGAGAAGGGGCGGGCGAACACACAAACTAATCCACAGAAAAATACAATCATTGCTCCACTCAAAGCTGAGAAGCGCGGTGTATTTTTCCCGCCCAGCCGAAGCCCGCTAGCACATGTGACTTGTTTTTTGCACAAAGCTCAACAAGTTGTCTACTAACGCAAGCGACGACAGCACCGCCTTCTGTCAAAATTAACTTCATAGACAATAAGATGGTTGATCGAGCAAACACAATGGCTAAATATAAAATCGTCCATTTTTCACATTTCGCCATCAGTGTGGGAGGGAAAGAAATAAAAAGAGAAGTTAGATAATGGTAGCGGTTGAAAGTCCCTATAAAATAGAAAAAAGGTGTGTCTGAATGTGTTCGTGTGTCCCATCGCACGTGCGCGTGGATTTGCTTTGTGGGTTGTAGTTTTGTGCATCTATGCGGACGCCTACCGTAGATGCGTACAGATGTAGAGGAACTTCTATTTAATTGTATAGATAGATGTTTATTAATGCTAGTCTGGCACAAGGCTTAATGACTTGGTGGTAATATTATAAAGATTCTGTTGCGTTAACCTTCCAAATAGGGACGCGTCCACTTCTCTTATAAATCATCATTTGTAATCCCCGGGATCGAACACGAAACACTGTCGTTGATGAAAAAAACGTAAACACTTCAACCAACAAAAGCTTTACGCGTGCGTGTGTGTATGTACTCGTATAATGATATTTATTATTTATTAATCTCAATTTAGTCTGACATAAGGCCACAGTAGTGAGCACTAAACGAGGAACGAACTCACCAACGATAGCATGTGAACATTGTTTTGTCTCTGCCTGAATAGGAGGGGGATGGGAGGGGGGGATCTTGTGGGTGAAGTTGTCCAACGGTTATCAGGTAGAAAAAAAAAACAAACAAACAAAAATATACAGGATTTTGAATGCTAATTTTTCAAGGCAGGTAAAGATAATGACTGGCGCAACATAGTCTTCTCCTGTTTATCCTTGTGCCATAAAAATTTAAGCTTGACATTTCATTTACGCTACAGATAGGTGTGTGCACGTAGGTGCGTGTGTCTGTGTGTTTGGCAATCATTTACGCGTGCACGCGCGTGTGTGCATTTATCTGTGGGTGTATGTGTGTGTGTGTGTGTGCGCGCGTGTAAAGTTCTATCTACTAACTTTCAGAGAGGCGTAGGAGGAACGTAGGGAGGACTGAGGTGGTAGGGTTAGTCATCGATATGGAGTGTGGGGCGGAAGCGGACAAATATAAAGAGATGTGTTCTGATAGGTTCAAGAAAAAAAAAGAAAGAAAGAAAGAACCGTAGAATGGGGGTGGATATTATGAGTGGGGTTTTGATGGAAAAGGGGGTGGAGAATAGTGACAAACCGGAAGTAGTCTTGTTCATCAAGCGTGTGCAATAAAAGGTAGTGAGTTGGCCAGTGTCGCAAAGAAAGGAGCACGTATCTTGAGGAGATTTCAAGGAACGGAATTTCTACAAAATCATACAAGTGAAGAAAAAAAAGTCAAAGGTAAAAACAGCTCCGAAGACAAAGTAAAAAACAAATAAAACAACAAAAAACAACAACAACAACAACAACAAAAAGAAGGAAGTAAGAACTAGATTGAAAAAAGCGGAAGAGGTGGGAAAAAGACATTTATATTGGCCTAATGAAAAAATCGAAACGAAAAGGTGAACTTTAAAATACACACACACACACACACACACATATATATTTAGATGTATATAGATACATACACACAGTTATATATATATATACACACACAAACTCAACACATAGACATTTCTCATTAAACTAATGTAAGTTTCATTAAACTTGGCCCCCAAACGAACATAACTGTAGATACATATCTAAATATGTATAAGATGTACTTGTATATTTATAAATAGAAACCTATCATTTATTATCTACATCTGTAAAGGTCGTAACGTCAAATCATTTGTGTATATACTTATGAGTTTGAATGCAAAACGCTTTCATCAAATATTAAAAGAAAAAAATACCTGTTTAAAAGCAAAAGCAGCAAATAGAGACTTTTAAAGAAGCCCAGAAAAAAAGCTCTTTATGTAAAGAGAAAAACAAACTGACATTCCAACAAACCCAACCGAAAAGAACATAGAATCAAATATAAGAAGTTGCCAAACGAAAAGGAAGTAACACAAACTCTACAACCGGGTAAGTAATATTTTTTGTATTTTCTTTTTTTTTGTAATTTTTAAAGCAAATTTGTCATCTTTTTTTTTTTTTTCTGTATTTGCGATGTCATTCATATTTTTTCAAAGAACCTTTTGCTTAGAGCGCAGTCGTTAGTGAGTTGGACCAACGAGATAATCTTTTTCAGACATTAACACAGAATTTTTAACAAAATTACTGCGTTAAAAATTTGCTTTCAAATTCTTCAAAATTAAAAAAAGATCGTTTAGAACTTTCCACTGCTTCTTTTGAAATTTGTTACTTTTTTGTCTTTGTCTCTCCACGACCCCACCAAAAATTGATTATATATTTTTAGTAGCTTGTAATAATTTCGCATTTTCTCCCATGCTAGTTTCACGATTTGATTAAGATCAAAACAAATATTAAGTGTTTTTGCTTATAATAATTTTTACTCTATTTACCCACTAGTTAAGAGAGAAATTTGCTATAAATATCGTCAAAATTCATAAAAAGGTTTATCGTTTAGAACTATAACTAACTTAGAATTTGCAATTTATTTTTTTCCTTCTTTTGTCCGATGGTCAGCGATAAAACAGGCTCCCCATGTAGGATACAAGGAAAGTAGCAACTTTGTAGAGCAAAAGACGATATATCAAACAGCAGGAGAACTTAAATTCAACGGCCAGCTAATTAGAGATGGTGTCTCAAGACAATCGCCGTAGAGAAGGCAACGGGAAACCACGACAATATAAGTCCCAAGTACATTCATGGCAATGAAAAAGATAAGTAGTCGTGGAGAACCATCACCGCCTACATGAACACGGTACATAGAAAAAGAATGCGTTAAAACTTCGGTGATCCTATGAGATGAGTCAGTCTGTTGGAAGTCTAAAACAGAATCATGGTTGTTGAGACTAACTCGGCAAATCGGAGTCGAATTTCAGTTAAGGAAGGCATGAAACCACCTGTCTCTTTTCTCTCTGTGGTATTCCACAGTGGTTGACAGAAGTACTTTTCCCGAAACTACTACTACTACTACTACCACCCAGGCAATGATAACTGGGGAAAAATGATTACACCCAATGTCAACCTTGACAATGGCCAACATTTCAGTCAAGTCTGCCTGTAGTACCAAATTTCACAACAATCGTATTGATTCGACCGCTACCGGGTAATTGGGCGCTTTACAATCTTCTACATCCTATCCCGTAAAATGTTAATTGTTTAAATGAATAAAAACATAATTTTGATCTATTCTTAAACCAAATGCATAAATTGTGATGTGGGTTCTTGACCAGTAATTTGTTTTTTTTGTTTTTTTTTTCATTTCAAATATTTTTAAAAGCTTTCATTCTTCTATATCAGTTGACATGTTGTATACTGTATTTTACCCGCGTAAAAACAATCAAAACTCCACCTATTGGTTGAAATAGCTACAATATCGTCTGTCTGTATTTGTGCCCAGATAAACACTAGAATTTCAAATATCGATTTTTTTTTCGTCTAATTCACCTCACTGACAAGATTGATGTAGCAAAGTCTTTTTTCTCACATTTTTCTCTTATTTTGTGCCGTAATAAGCAGGTAATGTAAAAGCTATTGGTACGGCAAATAGAACCAGTGAGCCGAGTTCGAATTTTAAGTAGTAGATCGTGTTTACTTACGCACTAATGGCCTTATATTGATCGACTGATTCATTTTCTACGGTTTATCAACTATTTGCCGGTTATTTAAAGCCAGAAAATACTTTTATACTGAAACAATTTTTTTTTAGATAATAATGGTTTAGTGATACAGATCTTATTAATTGATCCATAGCTGATGGAAGATGTGGGTTCATGCCTTACCAAAGGATATTTGTGCGTAAGCGATATAACAGGAATTAGAAATCGGCTTTCCAATTAACAATTCCATGTCATTATCTATTACACCACCCGCACATCCAAGCTGACAGCTCTTGGAATTCCCATCTAGGTTGCTGAACTAATGAAAAGGCACGAATCCATCTCTTCCCCAACTATGGGTTAAATTGGAGATTAGACTAGGCTCTAGAACTTTGAGTGGCAACCAGTCACATTGAATTCTAAACCGTGAAGGTAACTCCCGTATATTTCACAAGAAGTCATGGCAAAACACAGATAAAAAAGGAAAAGAATCTGTGGAGAATTATGGTGCCTACGTCCCAAAGGGATATGGCGTTAAAAATATCTACAATCTAATGATGTAAAAATATTTATTTTACACTACAAATATTATTTTGCAACATAATCTTCTTTGTCATTGCACTTAATTCAGTAATGAATATTTATCGATCGAACGAAAGTTTTACATCAACATTTAGCTAATAATTGTGTTATTGATACAACCTTGTAAATATCAAGCGAATTGTTCTATTTTTTTCTATTTTCTTGGTTGACATTTACTAATTTTGGGGTGGGAAGAGGCAAGTTTACAAAATCGTTATGAAAACTGAATGATTTTTGCAAAGGCTGAAACCCTAAACATTGAATTTTCTCTCTCCCTCTTTTAGCTATCTTATTCTAAACCATAATCTATTTTGCCATGCTAGTGAAACAAAGATATGAGATATAAGAAGAAAAGTGAGAGTGATACAGCGCAAGTTTCTTCTCTTATTATCCCACAACGGTGCTGGTTTCAACTTTAGTCAATTGAATGTGCTTGCCGACAAAGTTAACAAATTACTTCGACCGATATCTTTTGTGTCCTTTTTTCAGTTATATGCCAATTCTCGTAATAATTGTACAGATTCCTTCAACTCCTTCGCAAATTTTTAACTTCCACCATCTCTCATATGAGAACGCTTCATCTGTCGTAATAAATTTTTGTTTTACATTGCAAAAAAGTATTAGGTTGGTGCAAAAATAATGTCGTTTTCTCACATAGTAACATATGTGAGAAAACGACATTATTTTTGCACCAACCTAATTGAAGAAAATTGCTTCACGCATTTGTATTTTGCATATATATATATATATATATATATATATATATATATATATATATATATATATATATATATATATATATATATATATATATGGGGGGTGTATTGTTGGGAAAGATGCAAATTAAATTTGATTGAAGACCAACGAAATTCTTCAGAATGTTTCAACAGTTCATACCGTTTTTCTGGTTTCCGGAGATAATTTGAACATAAATTGAACAATAATATTTATCGAGCTCTTTCGTAAATAGCTTTTTGTTTGGTGTGTGTACATTGATAGGGATTGGGTCAATAAGTATGCATTGTGATTTTTGGTGTTCCGAGTGTTGTGAAGCCACAACACTCTGAAATAACTCTATCAACACACGCACACACACACACACAATCTTTGATAAAAGCTTTTGAAAGCTGAAAGAGCTCAAATGACATTGGACAATTTCTGTTCAAATTCTTTATAAAACCAGAAAAATGGCTCGAGCCGTAGAATTACAAAAAAAAAACTTAATTAGAAAACAAACTTGTAGAAATGAAAAAAATTCAACCCCAAAAATATACGCGATATATATATATATATATATATATATATATATATAGGTTAGTCAATATTATGCTAAATATTAAATTAAATATTATGTTAAATCATCTTGCATGTATGATTGTATGTTTTGTAAATAAATGAAAGTGTTAACATAATTTTGACTAACCACATATGTGTGTGTGTGTGTGTGTGTGTGTAAATGGACTCTCCCGTCATTTTCAACGTATGAGGGTCCGAATAGCCAGAGTACCCGCAGATATAATTTCAAAAAAACGAATTCCGAGAACTGGTGCATATAATGTGCCACAAGGTTTTCAAACGATTTTCCGCTGGTTTTGAATTCAGAACTTTCTTTCAACTAGACTGTTTGCTAAAACAGGTTGCAACTCCGGATCTGCCCTGCTATTCGCCTATAGCTGAGGGTTGGTGGTAGTAATGAAGAAGAAATAGATTCATACGTTTCCCAAGGGTATTTGTATTTAAATGAATGCAACGAACTCAGATCTCCGACTTACACACGCATAATTATTATTAACAGAAATAAAGTTTCTTTATCCCTAACTTCTTTTAACTTCTGAGGCTTGCCTTGATTATAAGGCCCGACATTAAATCAAGGGACGTATCCACTTGAGCTGCTCGGTAATATTAACTTACAAATTCTAAGTTAGACAGCAAGAACAGTTACTACGCAACGCACAGATACTACTCTGATTCTAAGCAGACAGTCGAAGAGTAACACTGATCATTGGCAGAGCAGATAGATAATCTGATCCTAGAAAGTTGTGACACCATTTTTTACGGGTAGTATATAACAGTGTACTAATATGGGGCTGCGAAAAGAAGATATTTGTTTACGTGAATAGATTCTGTAGTCTGTTAGGTAAAACTAGACAAAATTTTGCAAATTCCTTTCAGGACATTGGAACAATCAAAGAATATGAAGACAAAGCTTGAAAGTAATTACTGCCCAGGCAATGCGTAATCAATATTCGATGACACAATAAAAGCTGCGGACAATTTGGCTAAAATGTCAACGTTCATTCGCCCTCATAAATCCATTCATTTCTTTTCTTTTTTAAGTATATGTAGTGAAGAAAGAAACGTTACGGTAATAAAATCCGTATCTCCTTGTTAGAAAATGAGAATAAAGTTTGGTGGGGTCACTAACATTTTACTTACTTACTTTTGACTGCGTTTATCAATGTGCGGGTAGTCTAGCGGTTATCAGTGCGCTAAGTCAAATGGTCGAACTGGGTTCAAGTTCCAGCCAAGACAGTGCTTTCCCCGAAGTCGGCTTGACTTCGGGGAAAGCATGAAACTATTTATACTCCCCCCACCACAACCACCACCAGTTATGGGTTACATAACAAGGTAGACTGGTTGAAGGACAGTTATGAATTCAAAGCCGTGGAAAAGGGGGCGAAAAAGCACTCCACTATCTTTCCAAATTGATTAATTTGCGTTTTACGGATTATCACCTCTTAGTGATTTATTAAAAACCGAAATCTATTTCGGATTGCAAGAATACTTTTTTTATTTTGCGACTGAATATTGCATTAACAGCTTTTTGGAAATAACATTTTTTTCCAGGTACAGATACTACTATTTAATCCATAGCTGGGGATATGGATTCATACGTTTCCCACAGGTATTTGTACGTAAAAAGTTATGGAAAATGATAGATAATAAAGAAAATGGATCCCTCGACGATAGCCATGATCGTCTAGGTCCTGAAAGAACAAGACATCTTTTTTTTTTTTTTTTTAAACAAAAGTCTAAATTGAAATTATGTATTTTTTTTAATGTTCTTTTAACTTAAAGGGATACAAAGAAAAGAGTCATTTATTTGCAAAAGATGTTTGTATTTCGTCAATGAGTTTTTCACTCATGGAATTTCTATCTATTATTTATTTATTTCTTTTGAAATAAATAAATAAATGCTACACAATTGCAATTCTACAACGTCAATCTTACAGAGGCAATGAAAATCTTTCGAAATATGATTTCAGTCTTATTACTTTCAAACTGATTGAGTTCGTTACATTTACTTGTGGTTGAATACCCCTGGGAAAGGGTCTGGATTCACCTCTTCTCTACCCAGCTATATGTTGATGCTACTACCATGGAAAGTGCTCAGACGAACTACTTTCCTTGGTTCCGCCAGGTCTAAGCTTCATGGCTCGCACACGCCATGCCACTTACCTAGTAGCAAACCAACCACATTTCCTCTGTATTCCATTGGTGAGAAGTAAGTTCCACTTCCCGTGAACTACTGTTCTGTGGAACTGATTCCCAAATCTCCCCGAACACTACAAACTTAACCTGTTCAAATTTATCTTCCCATTCTATTCGTATAAACTACCGCTTAACGTAACCCTTGTACAGGGTGAACCTTACTGTAAAAAAAAAACAAAAAAAAAACAAAAAAAAAAACATTAAAAAAACATTAAAAAAACAAATAAAATAAAATAAAATAAAAAGGACTACGGCAGAAAAATCTTCTGCCTAGACACAATCCTGAATCGAATAAGACATGATTGCCTAAGCGTGTATCACGAGATGACACTTAACTGACCGATTGACTTTAGTGGATTATTTCTTTACGTTTACTATGACCGCTGTAATGTAGTGGCTATAGAGGCGCGGAAATGTGTTTTAATGTCGGCTTAGTCTTATGCATTTCCCTAATTGCGCAAATGCTCTTGTAAAAAGGCACGAATCCTATTGGTTAAACGTTAAATAGTAGCGTTGTCTTTGGTTGGCAGAAAATCTACAGGAAGGAATTGGATTGAATTCAAAACCACAGAGAAAAAAACGGGAAAATCCATTATCTTTTCTATGGAGCAATCACAATTCAAAGATGACGATGATGATGACAATGATGATAATAATAATAATAATAATAATAATAATAATAATAATAATAATAATAGCAAACAGAATTTGAGGAGAAGTATGATTACCTACGTCCTGAATGGACATTGATTGGTTGATTAATTTGTTTATTATGGCTTATCAAACTTCCTGAAGGGACAATGCCATTTGGGAAAAAAATGTGCATTGAAGTAAATAGTAATAAAGTAAATTTGGTTCCTGTTTACAAAATGCTAATTATTTAAAATAGGACGGCAAAATTCGGCAAGCTTAGATTTCAAATTCTTTGTTACATATAATAATAATAATAATAATAATAATAATAATAATAATAATAATAATAATAATAATAATTCTTTTTTACGGACACATCACGTTGAAACACCAGTTCCCGTACAATCACCGAAGTTACGACGTCGAGGCTGATCGGTATCTAGATGGGTGACCGCTTGGGAATACTGTAAGCTTGGATTTGCGCATGATGTAATGGATAATAACTTGGACTTGCTAAATGGAGAACCGAATTTCAATTCCAGTCGGATTGATTATATTCACTTACACGTAAATAGCCTTGGGATTAATTAGTATCACTAAACAACTATTATCTCTAAAAATATTATCTCTAAAAATAAAATAAAATTGCGTACAAAATATATAGATTTCAGCATGAAATAATCCCTAGAGTGGTTGATATGCCGCTAAACAAAATAAAAATAAGGGTTGGTAAGAAATGCATTTTAGACATGACGAATATCTTTATAAATTATCCACGCTGTTAATTTTATCACTGCCAAAGCAAAGAATGGGGACAAAATCAATAGCATTTATATGGTGTTATCTTTTGGTGACTCATTTGATAAGTATCGTTAAGCGGTTAAATTGAAAGATAATATTTATTCAATTTTGGGGTTTGAGTAGAATTTGAGTGGAAGGCGCGGGTCGTGAATTACGTGATGCCGATTTCAATTTCCACTCGAATCTTTTGCGTTCATTTCGTGCTATTTTCATATGGGTCTCTCTTGTCCGAGGCGTCAACCAATCCAGGAGAAGGAAATCTGTGAATTCAGAACCAGCCTGAAGAAGGTTAGGCTCCATCAGGCTCTCTTGCCCTAGACACACCCACTGCTGCTATGGTTGGAGTAAATCTATCTAATGGGTTACAACACAAATACACGCAAACTTTATCGAAGAGAATTTAATCCTAAATAAAAACATTTTTATGTGTGTGTATATTCAGGTAGGCGAAATTTTTAAACACAGCAACTGTCAAATAATGAATTCTCTATATACATATATATATGGGTGTGTACGTGTGTGTGTGTACATACAACAAAAAGATAGTAAAAAAACATTTTCAGTCTTCTTTAATGAAACATATATATATATTCATGAATCATTCATATATATATATTCATGAATCATTCATACAAAAAACAAATATAGAGGTTAATGATTTAAATGGCGAGAATACATCATCGCAAACAATATAAATAAGATACATCAATCCCGAACCTGTATATGAATTATATGATCCCCGTCTATAAATTCCAGCTGCATAAGGTCTTTTTAATTTTTTACGAGCTTTCATCTGTTCCTACAGACATCATCAGGTATGGAAGTAGATTTTGATCTTGTAATCCGAATAAATGCTATGAGAAATGTGTTATTGTTTTAGAACGTGCGGTCGCAATGCTGAGTTTGAATTTAAATTTTAAGGTTGTGCGTTTTTGAATAATATAGCAATAAGAGAATTCTTTTTTACTGGTAGATTTTCCGCGAATATGGCATGAACTATATTGTTCATTATTTCGGATAATATGTGTGACATTACTGTAATTATTGAACACGGGGATCATATCATTCACATACAGGTTCGGGGTTGATGTATCTTATTTATATTGTTTGCGACGATGTATTCTCGCCATTTAAATCATTAACCTCTATATTTGTTTTTTGTATGAATGATTCATGAATTTATAAATTATATTTGCATCATTTAATTGAAGTTAATATATATATATATATATATATATATATATATATATATATATATATATATATAAAGAGGGAGAGAGAGAATTAATACAATATCACTTTGAGGTTATATTTAGCATCCCGACTCCAGAGTTTCGTAGAAGAACCTTTTTTTCTAATAGTTCGCTCTACTGATCAGAAGGTATCAACAATAGACTGCCGATTCTATCATTTTTGCTATTTTTTTATTAAGTTAAAAAAAAAATAATAACGTAAATTGTCTTCTTTGTGTGTGCGTATGTGTGTGTGCTTACATATATGCGTGTCGGTGTGTGTACGCGCGTGTATATATCTGTGTACGCTTGTACGTATGTGTATGGTCACATGTGTTGAATGTCGTAGTCAATATATATATATATATATATATATATATATATATATATATATATATATATATATATATATATATATATATTCCACCCTGACTGTTAACTTCAGCCTTCACCCAGCCGCCTCATTATTGCACTGGCTGCAAACATAGCTATGCAGCCCTGTTTATCACATTGTGCTAGATGGTCATTGACCCTATAAGAATGTCCATCTGCCCTTTGACAAGTCTTCTTCATTATCGTGATTCGTGTCTCGCTAACCTTTTCCTCATAATATCCTTGTGAGCGGAACCAGTTAACTATCGTGGTACCAGTAGCACTCGTAGAGTATTTTGACATAATAATGGGTCTGACTGTCAGACAGTCAGTTAAATGCCATACATGATGAGTAAGTGCTATACATACGCCTGGGCGATCATGTGTCTTTCGATTTTCCCGTAGTAGATTGCCGTTTCTTTCTGTGATAGAACGATTGCCAAGCAAGGCTATAGGACCCAGAATGCCCTGTTATTCCACACATAGCTGAGGGGATAAGAGATTTTACAAGTGTATTTGTGCCTAAATGAATATAATGAACTCGAATGGAATTCAAACTCAACTCTCTGAATTCTCATTATTCATTACATTGCAACAACCTCCCCTTTTTTATTTACTCTGAAAAAAGGCACATCGTACTGGATAACATTTGTCAAGCTTCGTTAACATACACGACATTAACATTCAACATGAAATCGTGTTCCATAAAGTATTTTGTTTGTAAATATTTCGTTTCTAAGATCTGAAAATACCATGGTTCCTAATTACCACCCAAATTAAGCATATGGCAGAATTAAACGTAAAAGAAAACATTATTTGCATTTTAAAAAGTAAAAGGTAAAAGAAAACATTATTTCCATTTTTTCAGTCAGACTAATGTCTTCTTTGTTTTTACTATTACAACATTTTGGCTGTTGTGGTGTCCGGTCTTCTTCAATCCGGGTAACTTTTTGTTTAATGTGAACAGAACCTTTTATTTAATTAACAAGAGTAAGTTGTTCTTGTCCCACTGTCCATGTCTTGGGCTGTCTCATCTTGTTCTTTTTTTAATATTACTCAATTATTGCTAGTCTCGTTTTTATCGAAGTTTGTATCAGGAGAAGTTAAAGAAGTTGAACCATTGAAACCTGTGAAAGAAAACAAAGTAGCAAAATGCGCCCAAAGTTGATATGGAGAAATTGCTTGCAGCATGGAGAGAAGATTAGAATTAAAAATCGATCCCCCTTAAGTCAGATGATCACAGCAAAAGCTCGTGACTTCTTAAAGATGGCTGAAAGCTATAGCAAGACTTGACAGTGACATGCAATTTAATGCTACCAGCGTATAATTTCAGCGTTTTCAACGGTGTTATTCGTTTTAAAGTGTTAAGTTGTAAGACTGTGAAGACATCTGAAACTTTTATTGAAGAATTAGATAAACTAGTTGTAGAGGGAAAATATTTAGCTCTACAGATATTTAACGTGGATGAGATGTCATCATTTGGGAGAGAAAGTGCTAGAATGAACCTTCTTCTATCAATAAGAAATTGGCAAATGAAGTATTGTTAGAAATGGTAGAACGACTTGTTGTAGAAGGAGCAGCAAAGAAAAAAAAGGAGATGTCAAAATTATTCACCGTGAAAGGCTTTCTAATGGCGTGAAGAGTACGGAAAGAGTTTCCGGAATTAATTTTCGGAATGATTTTTGAAATGCTCTTTTCATTCAGTCGAACATGTGAGCAACGACGGAATTCTAGAAACAATGACAACAAAAAGGACACATATTTAACATAAGGAAGAAAGAGTTGAAATTTTTAGAGCACACAATGATCAAAGAGGGTTTGGAAATTTTGATATTCCAGGAAAGATTGAAAATAAGAAAGACAGGGGAAAACAAACGCATAATCTACCTACCGAGTTTGGGTGAATGATTTGGGAGAGATGGCCAAAAAACAAAATTTATTAAAAGATAAAAATGGCAGGAAGTGTGGAGAGCCATAATTAGCAACGTCCTGAAGGAATGCGAAACAGAGAAGAAAAGAAAAAAAGAAATTTTTCCCCCGATTATAATTAATTTTCAATAACTATTATTTTTCAAAGTTAATACATATACATTTCTTACGAGGAAAATAAATTAATAAAATTAAATTTATAATGGCATACAAAGAAATGAATTTTAAAAAATTAAATTTAAAATGCAAGTTAAACAAATAATTGTACTAAAATAACATAACGATAAAAGTAAAAGATGTGAGATATTTCGACTTTTAACCGTAAACCGAAGCAGGCAGACGACATTGATGAAAATGCACGGATTTTACATTTTTGCAGAGATTAAAATGATAAACAATATCAAATATCATTTTAACATTTCCTCCCACAGAAGAGACTCAGCAAGACTTCTCAGGTGAGCTGAGGATGACAATAAGAGGACAGTTGAATTCTAGTCGTTGATGCTGGGTCGTGACAGGGATGATCCTCCCTTCCTTATCAAAATGTATCGTCGGGAAAATAATGAATTAATTAAAACTACCATATTGCTAAAAGATAATGAAATTTAAAATATTAAATTCTAAATTCAAGAAATTGTGTGTGTGTGTGTGTTTTTTTTTAAATCATTTTATCTCAAGTAAGGCGATAATCCCACTAAGACGCAAGAGGGTCACTGAGAGTGAAAGAGAATGACAGAACGTTACTGACAGAACAGCAAACCCAATTCTAAACAGCAAACAAGGGATAAACCTCTACTCCTGTTTAACAGAAAAGGAAGCCGTGTGAAATTACAGTAAAACAACATTTATTTTCTTGACTACGAAAAAAGAGGTTTCTTATCAATTTTAGATGATATCCTAGATTCTTTTTGCTAACCAGTTTCTACCGTCTCCTTCGAATTAATCTTTTAATTGCTGTTTGCACACTGACTCAAAAAGGTCCTGCTCATAAAGGGTAACGGCAATAAAACTGTACAGCATTCGGTTGGTGACAACTGTTCAGTTGCTTGTAACTTTTGCGAAGAACCGCGTGTGTTTGTGGACTTGTATGCATGCGTCTATTCCTACTCAAGGGGGAACTATCCTCACTAAGTGGCCTACACATGTGGCCCACACATGTGGCCTTGTATAAAACTAAGCAACTTTCATTAAAACTAATAATATATATGTGTGCGCTTCGATCAAAAATGAAGAATATATTTTCTAGTTTTATAACAGAAAATATTATTGCCTTCAGAAAGGCGTGAATCCATCTGTTTGACACCCTAGCTATGGGTTAAATATCAGAGTAGACATAAGTGGTAGATAGTTTAAGAGAAGGAAAGCTTCAAATTCAAACCTTGGAGAAGGCAATGGGAAAACGTACAATTTTTCCCGAGAAGTCATAATAATTCAAAGAAATTAAATTTTGAGGAGAGCCATGATTGCCTTACATTCTGAAGGTCCGTGGCCTTTACAAGAAAACAACAACAAAAAAAAAACATATATAATGATATGTACAGTGTTTTACCTTTCAAGCTATTAGGTTGGTGCAAAAATAATGACGTAATAATGTCGTTTTTTGGCGTATTTTTTAACGTTAAAAAACGACATTATTACGTCATTATTTTTGCACCAACCTAATAACTGCATTTTTTTTCTTCTTTGTTTCTTCAATGGGATTAGATTAACGAAATTCGGCGGATGAAACTGTTATCGCAATAGGAAATAAAATCGGCAAGCCGAGTTCAAATTCCAGTTAAGTTTACTTCGCACTATTGACCTTATCTTTTCTTTTTTTCATCGATACGTAAAATACTGAGTAGGCATTAAGATCTGGTAGGCCAACTTCTGAACGCAACATATTATTGGTCTTCACCTGGCATTTCGCCTTGATTCACTTTCCCACCGGCATAACGTAGCTTCTCTGTGCCTTTTCTATAAATACTTTCATGGTAATTGTTCTTTCCTCGCTGGTACCCAGACTTCATGAATTTAAGCACAGTGCTAGATTTGCAACAAAATCTCATCATTTTACTATTGAAACGGTTAGATGTAACCGTAAGCTCTATGCTAGCAGTTTCCTTTATTGCACTTCTTGCTTGTGAAACTCTCTTCTGGCTTCTTGCTTTTAATTAAAATTTGATCTTCAAAAATTTAAATGCAATGTCAATCGTTATCTTCCATCTTCATAATTCTTGCTCTTTTTATGTTCTCTCTTCTGTTTTTTCTCATATTTTACCACACTCAGTAACCACACCACTTTGCGTCTTAGTAGCTTTATTGCCTTGTTTAGAGTGAAATTATTTAAAAAAAAAACAAAAAAACACTGTAGCAATGTCAACAGGAAACCATTCTATTAATTTTCCCAAGAGCAGTAACGAAAATACACAATTTACAGATAGAAAATGAAATTGTTGAGAGCCATGATCCCCTACGACATAAAGGGACATTTGTCAAATAAATAATAATCCTCCTACAGATACTTATAAGAAAAGCCTACAGTGAGGATTGAACTCAATATCCTTTTTCAGCAAGACAATGTTCCTCTCGCCCTGCGCCAAGCGTACTGGTCTTAAAAGCTTTTGCGCATGAAGAGATAAAATATTACTCTTCCGAAATTGGTGAATTTGCTACTAATATTTTGTATTTTATAACGATGTTAGATATTATCTTATATAAATTATATATAAAAATAAAATAAAAAATGAAATATTTATATATATATATATATATATATATATATATATGTGTGTGTGTGTGTGTGTGTGTGTGTGTGTGTGTTTGTATACACATATTTGTGTGTGAGAGGAGAGAGAGAGAGAGTGAAAGAAAGCTGGATAACACTTGCCATTTAGAGACAATTTGTGAGTAAAGTTCACAGTAAAAGGAATGAAAGAAATGGAAAGAACAACCACAACCCCCCCTTTTTTCTTTTTCTTTTTCTTTTTCTTATTCCTCGTCCATTTCAGCTTTTGATTTGTCTTTCAAGTGAGCAAAGAACACTCATTATTCCAGCTTTGTCGTTTTTTGATGACTCAAGGGAACAAGTAGGGCACTTCAATGAAAACCCAGGTTTTCATACAGGTGTGTAAGGGACGGGGGTGGAAATGTCACTTTCGAAATCCCGTCCCACGTTTTCCTCTTTAATTTGGCCCAAATCCTTGCTGGGGTTTGGGACAACAAAAAATGAAACGTTTCGGGGTGTGTCTATAGTCCTACAGTTCTTTTGCTTGTTTATTTGTTATCCACTCTAAAAGTTATGGCTGAACAAGTCAGTTTATATGGCTTATAGAGACAGATCGATTGCCACTTAGTCCTTTCTTTGTCAGTCTTCTTTTCTTTCTTTCTTTCTTTCCTCTTCTCCTTCTTCTTCGTCGTCTTCTTATTCTTCTTCTTATTATTATTATTATCATTATTATTATAACTAAAGACACTGTCAGTATAAATGGCAAGTCTAGGCTAGCCTTCTGCTTGTGACTTGGACAGCATCCTCACACGCAAATGTACTGCTTGAAGTATTCTTCTCAGTTCATTTGAAACATGAAGGTTTTATTGTCATCTATTTACGGTAATGTTTGGCATAAGCATTCAATGTAATATTTCACACACCCACACGCACACGCCCGAGTCAAGGTATGGCAATGAATGCAACAATTATCACCGCTTGGGAAGCAGTTAAGTTGTTTGACCAATAATTCATTCAACGGCTTTCACTCAGCAACCATCGTGACATGACATGCTAGAAAAGAGACATTTCTCAGTTTATCTGGCAACAGCCTGGCATACAGGGAGATATCATTTATGTCTTTCTCAAGAATATTAGCTTGGGAAATCAGCATTCAAAACCCTAATACGTCTGGGCTCGAACACTGACTTTCTGGTTTCGATGAAAAAATACATGACTATCTTAGCTATGAGGAAAACCATGTATTATTACTGATTTACATGCGATTAATTCTTTATTATTATTATCATTATTATTATTATTATTATTATTATTATTATTATTATTCCGTTTTATTGTTCAAGCGACAAATATCAGATTGACATTAAATTTCCGATATTTCTTATCCCAAGTGCGATATGCAGTTAAAAATTTATCCGGTCACATTCCTAAATAAACCTAAATAAGGAATGGTTTATTCGGCTGAGAGCAAATCACGGGTACCACATTTAAAACGCTCGTTGCGCTAAAGTGATGTAAGGTGTGCGGTTGAGGTAATGGACAGCGACTCGGAATGAGAAATCGAGGAGAGCCGAATTCGAATTCGAGTTTGTTTCATTCACTTAGGGGCTTCATTGAAAACAACTCATTGAGTTGTGCAAGGACCTACATAATTGATTTATGCAACTGTTGCACTTTTATTCATTTTTTTCTGTAAACTCACTGAGACGAGGATAAGAAGTACTAGAAAAGTCTGCGTTACTCATGCATCAGGACGATGATTAGAAAGCTTGTTTCATTAGAGCGAGTTCAGTCCTGATTAGACACTAAACTAAGCTTAATATCTATCTATCTATCTATCTATCTGTATGTATGTATGTATGTATGCATGCCTTCGTTCATATCTATTTATCTGTTTGTTCATCTCTATCTCAATGTGTTCATTTTTATGTATGCCGATCTATCTATCTATCTATCTCATTCTGGTCAAATCTGCTTGTCTGTCCGTCTATCTGTCTGTCTCAATCTGTTCATATCTATTTACCAGTCTATTTCTTTCGTAACTGTCTCTATCTATCTGTCACTATGTATGTATATTTGTCTCTGTTTACATATGTCTATCTTTCTCAGTCTGTTCATATCTAATTCAGTTTGTTTATATCTATTTCATTCTGCTTATATATATATATCAGTCTGTTCATATCTATCTATCTATCTATCTATCTATCTCATTCTTTTCATATTTATCTATCTCATTCTTTTCATATCTATCTATTTCAGTTTGTTCATATCTATCTATTCGATCTAGTAGAGAAAATAATTAAAAATCGTAGACACAATGGCACAGTATTTACCAAAGTTTTCATCTAAGTATTAATTACTGCCACCCTAGGAACAAACAACAAAAGAACTCTATCACAGATACTTAAAACCTCGCAAAATAAGGGTAAATTTACGTCACCTCCTCAGATAAAGGAACTGGAATTGTTATTATGAATAGGGACACATACAATGATAAAATTAATTCACAGTTCCGCGTTATTAAACTTATGAGAAAATAGATAAACACCAAATAATTACAGACACAAGAATTTAATAGAGCAATGAGAAAATTAGTCATTTTTTAAAATTTATTTTTTTATAGTAATGTTCACTTTTTACGAGGCCCATGGACCACCCGAGGTAAAGGGTTACGTTAGTGGGGGGGATCATTTGTGTGTATAGGAGTGAAAGATAACGGTTAAACCAAGCCTTGAAAAAGTTAAGATTGTAGTGATCTGGTCAAACATCCCCTTGGTAGTCTGTTCTACATAGCAGTAGTTCGCATGAAGAAGCTGTTCGAGTGGAACTTACTTCTCACCGATGGAATACGGAGGGAATGAGGGTGATTTGCTACAGTGTAAAGTAGGCATGGCGTGTGTTCTTGCTGTGAAGTTTTGCCTCGTCCGAACACTTTCCGTGGAAATAGCGACAGAGCAATGAGAGGCTTGTAACATCCTGCCTGTGGTAGAGAGGTTGAAGAATGAAGAATAATTCGTCACCCACAAGGACTAGGAAAGGATTTTGGACTCTATCAAGGCTAGAGAATGAGGTCTGGGCAGCTTCCATCCTAATATGACAAAAGTACTCCATTTGGGGCCTGGTCTGGCTCTTGTAAAGGTAGAGAATAGCAGGAGGGGTCAGGTACTTACTGGTGTGGTACAGGGAGTCGACCATTTTACCTGCATCTTTAGCAATGTACGAGTTCCACTTGAGGTAATTTGTGAGGTAATTTGTGCAAAATCGGAAGAGAGATCAGTTACCATTCTCTGTACATCGAGTGTTTTAATGTTGCCGATGATACAACTATAAACGGACGTATATAGTCGTATCATCGGCATAGATATTTGCAAATGATTTGATTGTATTCTTAGGCAGATTATTTATGTAGATCAAAAAGAGGGTCGACACGAGGACTGACCGCTAGGACTCCAGAGAACTACCTGTTAGGATTTTATGATCGAGAAGAGCCTGTGATGTGACGGTAGTTAGGACGTGTCGTCAGTGGATCGGGCCGACTGAAACTCATACTTCTCTTCGGTGAAGAGGTTGTTTTTTCTCGGTTCTCGACAACCTTCTTATTGATTATGAACTCGAAAAACTTACTGACGATACTGTGAAGACTGATGGGTCTGTACTGGGAAGAGGAAGATCGCTCGCCCGCGTTCTTGAAACCGGGTATACGCTTGACACCTTCCGCAGGTCTGGGAAGGATTTCTCCTTCAAACAGCGGTTGAATAACTTTGCTAGGATTGGAGGTTAATTCCGGGTTGATATTCTTAATGACAACCACTGGAATTTTGTCTGGACCAGTGGCTTTCTTAGGGTCAAGACCTTTGATTAGTCTACAGACCTCTCGTGCTGTAATGATAATATAACTGAGATTGTGCTCAGTGAGATGTAGGAATTTGGGGATGGGATGGTTTTTGTCGTCTAATGTTGAGTTAGAAGAAAAGATAAAGGCGAAGAGGTTCGCCTTATCTGTCGAGGAATATATGACCCTCGGGGGGGGGGGCCAGTCATAATTGTGGGCACAGCCACTTTACCGCTGTTCATGATTTGGTTGGTGATCTTCCAGAATTCACAGGATCCAATTTGTTTCTTTTCAACCTTGGTCTAGACCTGCTCGTGCGTAGCTCCACTTAACGTTTTCTAGAACTTTTTGCATCGATTGCGGCCATTTCTGAATACAGCGAGGGCCAAACCGCATCATTTTTTGCAAAAGATATTGAAGTAGTGGTTTCGGTGAATTCAGGGGTGAACCAGGGGTGATTGATTTTGCTAGAATTTGGTGGGTGGGTATAAAACTCTCCATTACAGAAAGTATCTAATTAGTGAACGGGCAGTAGTTTCTGAGTCAGCATGCTTGAAGAAGATTGTGAAGGGAGCTTCCATCATGTAGGATCAAATGCTGTTCCAGTCTGCATTCGCATAGCGAAAAATCGTTCTATGGAATCGTACATCAGGGGACGCCTTATGTTTGGCATCAATCTGGACACTGATTAAGGAATGGTCTGGCGTGCCTAGTGGAAGTAAAACTCTTGCTAAGCATTTATCAGGACAGGAGGTTACGAAAGGGTCGAGGAAGTTTGTCTGATTCCCCGTCGCGACCAGTCACAGGTAGGTTCTCCGATGTGTTAGTTCATAGGTGATGGAGAAGTCTCTGCAATATCTGCCTTCAATATCGGTTTTGTTGGAGTGGACTAGTCACTCTTTATGGTGGATATTGAAGTCACCTCAGCTTTCCAGATATTCGGTCGGCGATTACCGTCCCTTCATCTTGAGGGTGACAGAAAGTAAAGACAGGCGTGGTACTATGGATAAGTGCTACACGGAAGCACAGATACGGGAGAATCGGCTTCCTCATTCTTTGTGCCTCAGCCACAGGGAAACTCGTCCTTGATGTAGTCCGTGGCCGTGACGATTTAACTGGTAGTGTTTAGCTATAAGAGGCGAGTAGCCCCGGACTGAGAGCTCCTCTATTGCGTTTGAAGCGTTGATACCAGTTTCAGAAAGTAACAGGTTTGGTTTGGACAGAAGCAGATAGTATTCCACTTCTGGAAAGTTGAAACGTAGACCCCCCACCCACTCACGTTGGTATAGGAGATAGTATACATGGGGTTTACTTTGTTTTTGTTTTAGGTTGGGTTTGCTAGTTTTGTTCAATTGCATTTTGATTTGTTTCATCTGTGCATCGGTTGATGGAAGACTAGTAGGCAATGAGATAGACACAACTGCATGAGAACCATCCAGAAATACAGCCGTAGCAGTATTCTTCATCATGGCATTAAGTGGCCCCCACCAGAGACTCTACTGAACAGTCCAGAAACCATTCACAAAATGTCAATCACAGTCAACCAAGGAAAGATGGTGATTCTTCGAGTGGATATGTCGTGTCTGCACAGAAATCAAGTCTTCATGTTTTCTACGAAATTTCTCGAACATTACAGTAATGTCGGATAATAAGTGCGACCTTACTGTAATTATTGAACAATATAGTTCATGCCACTTTGACGGAAAATTTACCAGTAAAAAAGAATTCTCTTATCACTACATTTGTACATAAACGCAGAACCTTAACCTTAAAATTTAAATTCAAACTCAGCGTTGCGACTGCACGTTCCAAAACAATAACACACATTTCTCATAGCATTTTTCGGATTACAGCCTTGTTTTCGTTTGTCCACTTATTACTGAGAGTAAAAACAAGAACACAATCTATTTCATACCTGAGGATGTCTGTAGGAACAGACGAAAGCTTGTAAAATAAAGAGATCTAATGCAACGGAAATATATATAACTGTATATATAGATATATATATATATATATATATATATATATATATGTGTGTGGGGGGGGAGTAAGATATTTGTGTAAAATTGAATATATATGTATATGATTAATATTTAATATATAGAAAATAATAAAATTAATATTACAATAAATAAAACTTACGTTGTTTAAAGAACACGTAAAAAAAGCTCGTAAAGACTTTTCAAATTCCAGTTTTAACACGCTTCTTAGTACAACCGTTAATTTCACGATAATGTTGCCCCCACCTCATTCTCTGTCTGTCTGTCTGTCTCTGTCTCTGTCTCTCTCTGTCTCTCTCTGTCTCTGTCTCTCTCTGACTCTCTATGTATATATATATATATATATATATATATATATATATTCTACATTCAACACAACACAATCACTTGATAAGACATTGACATAAAATGGCTATTTTTGTAGTGATTTTGTAACATATTTATGTTATAATTTTCGAATAAATTATATTTGCTCTACTCTGTATTGAGAACTCTTTTAAGAATAGTATTTTTTGGTTATTGGAATTTATTCCGTATACACCAATCTTGTACTTATATATATATATATATATATGTGTGTATATATATGTATGTATGTATGTATATGTGTGTGTGTATGTATATATATATGTATGTGTATGTATATATATGTATGTGTATGAGTGTATATATGTATATATATATATGTATGTATGTATACATATGTATATATATGCATGTATATATATATATATCCATATATACATAGCATTAGAAAGGCTCATGAGCAGACAGCAGCTATTCATTATCTGTCATATTTTACAATATATGTTTAAATATATAAGTGATAGAAATTATTAGGAAAATTTGAGATGACCATAATTAAGTAATTCATCGAGTCTAGAAGAAACCTCAACAGAATGCAGAAAGCAATGGACGGCCGTTTCGTTCTATATTTGTCATATATATATATATATATATATATATATATATATATATATATGTCATATATATATATATATATATATATATACCTTTGTAAATCACTAGCGGGGCTTAAATGCCACTTAAGATTATCGCACAAAATTTCATAACTGAATCAATAAGCTGTCAGATCCTCATACGTCGAAACCGACGGGAGAGTCCAATATTATTATTATTATTTTTATTTTCTTTGCTTTCTGGCGTTTACACATTTCTTTCCGGGTCCCACCCAGGGACCTAAGGTTAGAAATGGCATCATGACATTTTTCACTGACAAAAAAAAAAAAAAAAAAAAAAATTACATAGATAGAGCCCTTCGTAAAGTGTGGGCTGTACTTGTCAGAACAATTTTTTGTATCTCCTTGAGGCATGGGCTTCCAGGAATCCCTGCAATTAGTCTACTGCAATCTTTTCCAACCAGTCCTAGGGCTCCAACTACAACAGGGATTGTTGATGTTCCCATATGCCACATTTTCGAGACCTCTATTTCAAGGTCCTTGTATTTTGACAGCTTTTTGAATATCTTCAAAGATACATTGCAGTCAGCAGGGACTGCCATATCAATAAGGATGCACCGTTTTTGTTTGTGGTCTTTAATAACAATATCTGGTCGGTTGGCCTTGATTGTTCTGTCAGTGTGGATTGTGTAGTCCCATAGAATTGTAACAGGTCCTATCTCCGTAACTGGGTCTGGGTGGTGTTGGTACCAGTTTCTTTCAGTTTCCTTCCCGTAGAAGTTGCAGATTTTCCAGTGCAGATATTGGCCCACTCTGTCATGTCGGGTTTTATATTCAGTGGGTGCCAACATCGTGCAACCTGATACAAGATGATCAATCGTTTCTGGATATTTATCACAGAATCTGCATTTTGGGCTGACACAATATTTTAGTATATGTGCTTGATAATTCCTAGTTAGCAAGCATTGGTCCTGCGCAGCAAGGATAAAACCTTCAGTTTCCGCTTTCAACCCTGCACTGCGTAGCCACTGATGGGTACGGGTTTTGTCTACATCAGCTTGGTTGATACGGGCAGAGTATTGGCCATGAAGCGGTTTACCTTGCCATCGCTTCTGTATCTGGTCGGTTGCATTCGTCTTTGCTGTCTTTTTCAAGTATTTTGCAGTTTCAGCCGGTGTATTGTGCTGTAGTTGCATCTCTACGCCCATTTGAAGCTCCACTTTGAATTTGTTGGCTTCTTTCATTACGGAGTAAAGACGCTTACTACTTTCATGTTCCTTGACGCATACCATCATCCAGTCTTCTGTAGTTTCCAAGTATTTTTGGAGGCCAATTGTTGTAGTTTTGTAGGACAGTTCTAGTTGAACTAATCCTCTGCCTCCTTCGGATCTGGGCACATACAGACGATCAACATCAGCTTTGGGATGATGCATGCGATAGCAAGTGAGAAGCTTTCTCGTTTTGGCGTCCATTCGCTTAATTTCAGCTATGGTCCAGTTAAGGACATTAAAGCTGTAATGCACCACTGGGACAGCCAATGTGTTTATAGCTGATATTCTATTTTTTGAGTTTAGTTCAGTATTTAGTATCAGACGTACACGCCTGTAGTACTCTTTTCTTATTTTTTCTTTCATTTGGGTGTGTTGTATGCCATCTCCTTCGCTAATTCCTAGGTACTTATAAGCTTCTTCATGCTCCAATTCCCTAATCTTTGTGACAAAATCTAAATCTATTGAGGGTGTTTCTGTAATTCTACCTTTCTTGAATGTTACTTTTGCACATTTATCTAATCCGAAGTCCATACCTATGTCGTCACTAAAGTATTTAACAATATTGAGGAGGCCTTTCAACTCATTGTCGTCTTTGGCAAAGAGTTTGAGATCATCCATGTATAGTAGGTGATTGAAAATTTTCTTATTTATTTTGTAACCATAGCTACTGTTGTTCAGTTCATACGTCGAAACCGACGGGAGAGTCCAATATTATTATTATTATTATTATTATTATTATTATTATTATTATTATATAAACACACACACACACACACACACACACACACACATATATATATATATATATATATATATATATATATATATATATACACATACATACATACATACGTACATATGAAGAAATATAGTTTTAAGGTGTGCTATATTTATGAGATAAAGTGCTCAATATCAGAGATAGAGCGTATGTAAATATAAATATAAAAGTGGACATTGACGTCAACACTCAAGCTGTTTTATTCTGGACGTAATCGTCAGTCCGCGTGGTATGACGTCACAGAACCGCATCTTGCTATTCCGCAAGGGTTATCGTCGCATAGCAATCTTCTGTGTCAACATAACAGAATATTATCTTCGATGGTGAATATCGTTGTTAAAATGTTCGTATAAACTCTCTGAGGATGGCTCATATGAGCGAAAAGCTTAGGATCAACTTAATAAAAAAACATCCAAATATTGGACAATTTTTGTCTTTATTTTCAAATTAAAGCAGACATTCGAGCATTAGAACGGCTCATGATCAGACATAATAGACATTCATTGTTTGTTATATTTAATAATATATGTTTAAATAATGATCTGCAACCCCAATACACTAACGACGGATTTCCATAGGGGATACAGGTTCGAATCCTGCCGGAGGGGGCATATTTTTCTGACAAGTTTTCTCGAATATTTAAGCTGATGGATGTAGTTGGGGGAAAAATATTTAATTAAAAAGCAGATCTTCCACTCGAATATGAGTATCCATCAAAAATAAGATTTAAACAAAATAAAATTATATATATATATATATGCATATAAATTATATATGTCGTCTATGTGTTACTTAAATAATTTAAAAGAACCGGTTATGCATATTCAATAGACGTTAGAATAACACAATAAACCGGAAATAAGTAATCATGCTATCAATAGTGCGCCAGTGACTAGCATAAATAAATAATCGAGCAATAATGCGCCCTACATGTCCCGAAGATTAAGTTCAAGCATGAAACAGGCTATCGCCACTCGGTGTTGACATCATTGTCCACATTATATATATATATATATATATATATATATATATATATCTTTTGTGTATGAAAATGTGCGTATGAATGTTTGAAGCATGTAATAGGTAATGGTAAGTGTTGCTTAGCTATAAATATGCTCCGTCGGTGATAATGAAAGGGAACAACTGATGCTTACTATCTATGTAGGACCGACTCTATTAAATAATTAATGTTTCTTCCCTCCACCATAATTCTAAAATCTATCAGCTTTCTTAATAGCAAAGAAAATGACTTTTTCCTCTTTTCTTGGTTCACACACAAGGCCTATTCAAATTTCACAATGTACTTTTAAAATTTGGAAACAGTCATTGTCGTCAAATATATAAAGATTCAATAAGGACCTTGGAAATAAGCTATACAACTGGATATTTTTTCGCCTATTGTTTTTGGGCGGTCAAACTAATTTTTAATCTTACTAATATAAAGACCCCTTCCCGACCACCTTGTAAAAAAGTTTACTCGCCCTAAAGGTATTCTATTGATAATTATAATTTTGGATATAAATGAGATTTAGGGAAAAAAAACTATGCAAAAAAGTTATTTACTTATTTCCTGCAACTAGTAATCAATAGAAACATAACCGAACAGCTTTAAATAAAGAATAATAAAGGTATAATTTATTTATAATATATAATATAGTTCGAAATATTTAATAATCTATGGGCCCTCCTTTATTTTGAATAACCTTTTCAACCTTTTTTGGCATTGACTTGATTAGGTTCTGGCAAATCTCATTTCCAAGCATTGAATTCCATTCGGATATGAAATTCACAATCAAATCCTCTTTGTTGCTCAACTGCTTTCTTGAGAGCCTGTACTTTATAATGCTCCATAAGTTTTCTATGGGGTTGAGGTCAGGAGATTGGGGCGGTCATGTCATAACATTCACCTGCTTCTCATCAAAGTATTCCTTCATCAATTTTGATTTGTGACAGGAAGCATTATCCTGCATAAAAATGAGCTTGGTGGGGTCGATTTGCACCCTTTCAGCAGAAGGGAGCAGACAAGACTCTAAAATTCTCTTGTACTGCTCGCTCCTGAGGGTCTTGAGGTTTTAAGAAACCAGTTCCATGAAAAGAAAAGCATCCCCAGAACATTATACTGAACGGATACTTGACAGTACTTACTGCTAAATTCAAAGAACTTTCAAAGCTTCTTCGGATTTTAGATCGCTTATCCTTTGAATTTAGCTCAACTTTCCTTTCATCGGAGAAGAGAACATTCTTCCACTCTTCTACGGTGGAATTTTTGTAATAGTGAGCCCATTTAAGTCTCTTGGCTTTGTTGGCTTTGCTTATTAGCGGCTTAAACCTTTGTGTACAAGATTTGTAGCCTTGTTCTAACAGCCACCGATGGACTGTTGAAGAGGCAAGACTAACACCTTGCTCTTCGTTCAGACTGGCTGCAATTTCTTGACTAGTTATATAGTCCTGTTCTGCGCAACTTCTCTTGATTACCCTGCCAGTTCTATCATCAATCTTTTTCTTTCGTCCCCTTGTTTCCTTCCTTGGAGCAGGAGTGGCATCATTATGTGCCCTAATGTGACAGTTGATTGCGAGATTATAGCAATTTCTCTCGTAGACTTACCTGTTTTGAGAGGGCAATAATAGATGCCTTAAGTGGTTCTGAGTGGCTATTTCAAGCTGGTTTTATACTGTATGAGGCTTTCTGGAATATTCTGGAATACTCTAGATTTAATTTAAGCCGTTCTAGAATTCTCTAGAATATTGTTCTGAGTGTATTGTAAAATAGTTTTCAATATTTTGTCAAAAGTTCTTTAAATTTACCAGTTTAATCATTAGAATGCGATATCTGAGTCACTTTTTTCTCATTTATATCCAAATTTATAATTATCAATAGAATACCTTAGGGTGAATAAACTTTTTTCCTAGGTGGTCGGGAAGGGGTCTTTATATTAGTAAGATTAAAAATTATTTTAACCCCAAAAACAATAGACAAAAACTATTTTTATTAAAAAAAATCAGGTGAGTCACTTTTATCGAACAGCACTGTATATATATATATATATATATATAAGTTTCATAAATTTCATTTTATATCTCATTTTACTAATTCGTCCCAATCCTCGTTCAGCCATTTATGTACAAAAAACTCGTGAGATAGTTTACACGTTGTTTTCCTGCTTCTCTCGCCTTCAATAAGTTCTGTGTGTGTCAAATTCTCCCAACCTTCTTTCCTAATTATCTCCCAGGCCAATTTCATGCGCAGCATTGTCTTCTTTGGATAAACATTGACTTTAACTATTGTTATTGAAGCTTAAATTCCCTTCCTTCACAACCTATTTCTGGTTACGTTGCTGTAAATTATCCACTTTTCATCACTTCTTACAGACAACAGAATGTTTACGTATAGTCCAGAAACTCTCTCCTACTATTCAACCCATACCTGGGTGAGAAGAAATGGATTCTTACCTTTGCCAAGGGTATTTGTGCCTAAGTAAATCTAACGAACTTGACTGAAATTCGAACTTCGGAGCCGATATCCATTTTAAACCACAACGCACCCCCCCTTCTTCATAAACAGCATATTCATAATGTTTCGCCGTCTGAATTACATTTTCCCTTTCTTAAAATTAAAACTAGAATATTCTGAAAATTTTGTTTATTTTCTTCCATTAGTCAATGTTAGAATCAGTAAACAAAATACAAAATAAGCTAATTTTAACACTAAAAAGCGAATGTTGATATAATGGTTACAGTGCAATAAAAAGTAATAATTTTAATGAAGTTAAGTAAACCTAAACGTCCCTAATACAATCTAATTATAAAACTGAAAGAACATTTGGGCCAACACACACACACACACACACACACACACACACACACACACGAACGTATATTTTTGAATAAATATCACCAAATACAAGGTTCGAGAGCCATTAATGTAGAGTGTTACAGATGAAATAATTGAGATGTGTTTGAAATGAATAGAATAAAATGTAGTTGAGTTGAGTTCATGAGAACGCATAACAATTGACTCATGATTCAATGCTACAGAGTCCAGTTTACCCTGCTATTTAACCCATAATTGGAAGAAGGCAGAGAAAAGATGGATTCACACCTTTGCAAAAGAGAACATAACAGACACACACACACACACACATACACGAACGTATATTTTTGAATAAATATCACCAAATACAAGGTTCGAGAGCCATTAATGTAGAGTGTTACAGATGAAATAATTGAGATGTGTTTGAAATGAATAGAATAAAATGTAGTTGAGTTGAGTTCATGAGAACGCATAACAATTGACTCATGATTCAATGCTACAGAGTCCAGTTTACCCTGCTATTTAACCCATAATTGGAAGAAGGCAGAGAAAAGATGGATTCACACCTTTGCAAAAGAGAACATAACAGACACACACACACACACACACACACGAACGTATTTTTTTGAATAAATATCACCAAATACAAGGTTCGAGAGCCATTAATGTAGAGTGTTACAGATGAAATAATTGAGATGTGTTTGAAATGAATAGAATAAAATGTAGTTGAGTTGAGTTCATGAGAACGCATAACAATTGACTCATGATTCAATGCTACAGAGTCCAGTTTACCCTGCTATTTAACCCATAATTGGAAGAAGGCAGAGAAAAGATGGATTCACACCTTTGCAAAAGAGAACATAACAGACCAGGCCGGAATTCGAACTCAGTTTATCGATTTCCTTTTCTGCATCGATGACCGTTGCTCTGCCCACATACCCCGGCAGCTGAAAAATTGCGAATTTCCAAAGTCTCTTGTCGAAAGAGTTTCAAACAAAAGATTCTATAGTTGTAATAAACTGTGACGAATATTTTTCATTATTTCAACGAAGACATTTTTCGATTCGCATTTTAGAGGGAAAAAACAATTAAATTTCGCCTGAGGCTGTTTTTATTTACATCATGTAAAGGCCTTTCGAGTAGGTATGAATATACACGTATTCCATCGCCAGATATCTTCAAAATATTTCTCGACCCTAACCCTGCCAGAGTGGATGAAAAATAATAAAATGTGAAAATGAATGTCGAACATAAAATTCACCCTTAACGAATTACCAACCTAGATCAACAAAGCGTTTTCGCTTCTGACGTTTATTATCCTTAACAGAAATCCAATCAATTCACTTGTCAGATAACGTTAACTATATTTAGTGATGCCTAGAATCATAAGTTTCATATAAAAATTCTGATATTAACATCAGAATGTTTATATAAAATATGGTTATTACGACTGAACAGTTTTCTTCTACACAGTAACGTGGAGAAGAGGTGCATAGAGTGCGATGACCCCGTGCATCCATATCGGAAGGACATTTAATAAAAGATGTAGTTTTTATTCAATTTGAATAAACTGTTTATTTCATGTCTCATCTGTTTTGTTTTTTTTTTTCATATTTAAAATGTCTTTCTTTCTCACATTTCCCAGTACTAGCCTTCCGACCCCCATTACTTGAGTCTTACGGGTAGGAGTTAGCCCCCGGGTATCACCAAACATTCCCAAACATCCCCAAACCGCTGCATGCCACTACTTCTACACAAATGATATACTAGAATTGAAATCTTCAATACATTTTCTCTCACAGCCCCTAGATTTGAAATCTTCAATACATTTTCTCTCACAGCCCCTAGATTTGAAATCTTCAATACATTTTCTCTCACAGCCCCTAGAATTGAAATCTTCAATACATTTTCTCTCACAGCCCCTAGATTTGAAATCTTCAATACATTTTCTCTCACAGCCCCTAGATTTGAAATCCTCAACGCATTATCTACAATTTAAATCGTTAAAATGTTTTCTCTCATGATCCCTAGAATTTAATTATTTTTTCTTTCTGGATCCTTACAATTTAAATCTTTTAAAAGTTTTTTCTTTAAAAAGTGTTCTTTAGAATTTAAAACTTCAATAAATTTTCTGTCTAGATTCCTACAATTTAAATCTTTAAAACATTTTCTTTTTATATTCCAAAAATTTAAATCTTTAAAAAATTTTCTCTTACAATCCCTACAATTTAACGTTTTAGAACATTTTTCTCGTTTTCCCTACAATTAAAAAGTTTTCTTTATATGTGTAATAATTTAAAGATGTATGAGATTTTCCACCGAAATCTCTACAATTTGAAGACCACACTTTTGAATATTGTCTGTGGAATGAATTCAAGCTAATTTCAAGTCTCTTTCTCCTGCTCATCGCTTGAATCCCACAGATTTATCTTTTCCGATTAAAGTGTATTCTTTCTTTTAGAGAGATAGATGTGTAGTGAGTCCGAAATAATAATAACTCTCTTCACCCACTTCCTTCTTTTTCCTCAATCCTCCGAATTTGAAGGGGATGGGGCGAAATGAGTTATTATTTCGTACTTACTACAGATGTGACGATCAACAGTAAAAGAAATAATGAAAATTGAAAATATATACAGTATTTTGATATCGATTATTTGACACCTACCTTCCATTCTCCCAATTGATGCGGAAAAGTGCCACCAAGTCATTTTTTAATTAAAATAAAAAGAGAAAGAAATAAAAATATCGCCCGTGGAATTTTTGTTTTAGTCTATAAGAATTCCATTCGTAATCATTGCGAATATGATTAATCCAAAGTTAAGACGATGAACTCGAACCAACCATATTTATATTTGTATCATCAGTTGAAATGCAATCAACCTTCTCAGAATATTATCATCTTTACAATCCTCTATGAAACACACAAACTGAGATAAATATTTCAAAGTTTTCTCTGCGTTTTAAATACTAAAATCATAATTTGGAGGCATCATGAGAATTCCATCCAAGAAAACTTCACCTAGTCAATTCCAACAATAAAACTTTCATCCACAAAATTTCATCGAAGCAATTTTAAATTGCATAAGGTTTTTTCCCAGTTATGGGTTAAATAACAGGATTCTCTATATTTGGGTGACATCCAGTCTAAGGGAATAAAAACTCCGAATTTGAAACAATGGAGAAGGCAACAGGAAAGCTTTCTATTATCTTTCCCAAGAAATCCTGTCAAATCGCGGATAAAGAAAATGTTAAGAATCTGTGGAGAGCCATGATCGCCTACGTCCTAAAGGGACATGGCATTTAAAGAAAATAACGTTTTCATCAAAACATTTTTAACATTCGTAAATAGTATAAACTTTTTTTAAATATACACTGTGGAGAAATTATTTTTTAAATTGTAAAAAATTCGAAAAAGAAAAAGTAATGAAGATTATAAGTAATGAAAAAGATGATATATTTTCATTTAAGAAATTGCGGTGTACCTGCTCTTCCTGAGCGTTTTACGGGGCATTTGTTTTGTTTTGTTTTTTAATTATTTCACTGTAAGCCACTAAGACACAAGGAGTTACTGAGAGTGAATGAGAATGAAAAGACTTTAGAAGAAAGGACAAATAAAAGAACGGATTTTGCGAAGACAGAAAATGGTGTTTGGCTTTACATTTAAAATTTTGTAGGTAGCAGGGAAGCAAGAAATCGGAAGACAGTTCCACGGGCGAGAAGTGTGAGAAAAGAAACTATTCGAATAGAACTTCCGGTTATATCTAATATGTTCAACAATCTAATTGCCAATCTGATAGTACGCTTAAATTCATGCAATCGAGGCATGAAGGAAGAAAGGTAATCAGAATAATTGCCATGAAAATATTTATAGAAAAGGCACAAAGAAAAGTCACACCTGAGCGGTGGGATACTGACTATTGTTTTTACAGTTTCACATTTATTAAATTATCTTTTGGCAAAAATAGTCTGTGTCTAAACGGAGACAAAAGAAGAAAATGCAGTCATTGACCAAAGATTGTTTAAGTTCTTGAAATAAGTTTTATAGTTGAAATGTTTTTATAAAGTATTCTAAACCATTTTTCTTCCTTTCTGCTTATCTAAATAATGACGACCAGTTATAAAATACATTCTTTTGAATAAGCTCATTGAAAGAAAGTTCTTTTTTTTTTGTCAATCACATTAGTTTATGAAACAGAGATTCGTTTCGAAATAAAGGAAGAGATTTTATTTTCTTACTATTCCATACACATCCGCAGGCGATAACTGGAAACGCTGATTTACAACTACATCAGTCGATAATAATTATATTAATGGGTGGTTTTTCCGTCTAAAAGAAGAATATAAGTGAAGACGTGATGATATTATGAAAAGGGCAGGAGTAGAGCAGTTCTAGATTTGCAAAGATGTAGAAATTGGTCAGTAGATTACCACTTAAGTCGGTATGAACTAAGTGTCAGCATAAAGAATTATTGCTGCTATATAACGTTTTCTGACAGACTGGATTTTCTTCTTGGCAAGATTTACCGCTTCTTTGCCGGTGTTGGAATCAATAAACGATATATCATTTGACAGTGTAGCAATAATAGTTTTCAGTTTTTGTAATGAACACCTAGACCTTCTTACACAATTACTTTACTTAAATATCGAGTCAATCTTTCTGTTCGATTGTTTTTGTCTTCTCTTTTTCGTTTTATATATTTTCGTTTGTTTTCGGATTCTATAATTTTTAATTTTTACAGGCTTTCTTTGTTCATTTATTTTCATATAGACTTTTTTCACCTTTAACATTTTTTATATTCTTTGATTTTACTTTAAATCACATTTTTTTAGTTGTCTTTTATATACTTTATTTAACCATTTTACTCGTAATGTGTTCATTCTTTTATTCTGCATTTTCATATTCTCTTATGCGATATTTGATATGAGAAATCATTTTTTCGTCCATCATTTGTCTTGCTCGCTTATTTAACATTTTACTCGTCTTTCATTTTATTTTATTTATTTATCCTGTTTTTTTTTAATATTTTTTATTCTGTTTTTAATTAAGATTCGCTTATTCATATTTATATTCTCTGCGTTTTACTTTCTTTCTTCATATTTTCTTCTTTTCTTAATCTTTTATTCTACGTTTAGCCATTTTTTCATCCATATTGATGTGTATTTGCTTTTTACGAGTATTTTTGTTCGTTCGTTTTTATAATCTCTTATTCTTCGTTATGCTCGTTTGGATTTTATTTTCATTTGTTCTTGTATGTTTGCCATACGCACCATTCAATTATTTTGTTTTCATTTCAGTAATATATATATATATATATATATATATATATATATATATATATCAATATCAATTTTCTTATAAATATGCATAGAGAAATACGGAGAAAAATATCAATAGGCATGAAAATGTGGATTTTACGAAATTAGGGCAGATCTTGAATGAGGACTTCAAAAATGACATTTTGCAAGAAAAAAGTAAATAAAATTCAATCTTAGTCTGTTCAGATTTATCTATCTACATATATATACGTATATATATATATATATATATATATATATATATATATATATATATTATAATTATTATCTTTTTTAAAAATATTTTCCATCGCGACACAGAAATTTGTTTCAAAACTGAAACTAAAATTGTAAATTTAATTATATATGTGTGTGTGTGTGTGTGAGTTTGTATCTGTCCCTCTCCCTATGTCTGTATTTTTAATATAGTTTCTGTTAATACGTTATTTTTATAGACACGGTTATTTAAGTAAATTCTGTGTTCATAATTAACAGTATTAATTACATTTACCGACCTGAATGTCATATATATATATATATATATATATATATATATATATATATATATATATACATAAAGAGACATAGACATATATATATATATATATATATATATATATATATATATATATATATATATATATACTGCTACTGTTAATAAAACAGTGTTCGATGTAATAAAACATTGCTATTAAGTATATATTAATAATTATACATATTATCCCTCACCGATAGCACGCCTCAGAGTTCCATGCACAACGCAGTCTTCAGGTACGGACTGAAAAAAGTTTCCAATCCTTACCCGAAATTTACTGCGAGCATGAAACAGTGTTGTACAAAACGGTGAGGAAAAATGTTTATTTATTATTAATAGTATAAATTTTAGCTCTGTTATTTGACATGGAACCCTTTCATTACCCCCAGCACAGATTATGCAATATTATACACTTGTATTCGGATATTTGTGAAGAAAAAAGGAAAACTTTTCTTTTGTAACACATTTCATAAAAAATGTATATTTTCCTCCATTTTACTTTTGTTTAAAAATACATGTTGCAAAATAAATTTCTTATATTTACTTTGATAACGTCCCTCGGCAGATGAAACGCGTTGATAAAGAAAAATTTTCCTATTTTATTTATATCTGCATTTTTACACATATATATGTACATATATATATACATGAGCGGATAATAAAAAGATTTCAGATAGACATTTTTTCTAAAATTCTTATTTTGTATATTTGGCCACTGAAATAAAGATAAGAAGAATGTAAGATTTTCTTGCGAATTGCGAAAGCACGAGTTGCCTTCAAAATCTTTGCTTTTTTACTGCACTTGAACGCTGACCACTGCTACTAGTGGGAAAATTGCTACTATTTCAATCAAAATTCAGCCATATCTCCCTAAACCCGTCTGTTTCTATTGATCTCTGTTCATATTTGTTTATTGAGGTTTGATCAAACTTTTAGTCAACATCTGTCTGAATATATTCACACCTTTCAATCTTCCTCCTTTCTTTTCACTTCTGTATATTAAATACAAGGTCTATCCGCAAAATATCTTGACTACCATTCTTTGTTTCTTGTGCAGGTGCTCTTTATTTGCAAAACATCGTATCACCCAGATCTGTCACTGCTCGACCTCAACCACCTATATAAACAGACACACACACACACACACACACACACACACACATACACACACACACACGGTTCAGATTTAGCTTCATATGATGACTTTTTTCTTTCTTTTTTTTTTAGCTAAAATTGTTAAATGAAGGTAATTTTAGACCGTGGATGAGATCAAGGAGAAAACGGCGAAGTAACTTCTGACTGCTTTGAAAATGAGAAAATCCGTGTCTGAAAAATACTTTGAAGCACACTAAAGCGTCTAAATGATTCAAAATCTAAATTTACCATTCGCCAAGCACTCAAGAACTCGGATTTTAACCGAGACGTGTTGTAGATTGGATCCTTTTAAAATAATATGAAAAAGCTGGAATATTTCCAGGGGTATCTTCTAGTCCTGTCATGTCATATCTATCTATTTATCTATCTGTATCTCTCTCAATATATCCAGTGACGGATTTCGATCGGCCCGATCCACTGCCGACGTCTTAACTATCATCACGCACTGAATTAGTAAAGTTCTGACGACAATCCATACCCCGCATGAAATTATCTCGAAGGACTTAGAAACAAAGGTTTATGGCACAAAGGTTTGCTACACAAGCTCTCCAGCTACGGAATTACTGGAAGAGACTTCTGGTTTATAAAATCCTTTCTAACAGGTGGTTATTAACGGCCAGTCCTCTGGGGCCCTGGCATCAACGCAGGCGTCCCTCAGGAATCAATTCTCGGACCAACCCTCTTGTTGAATTACATTAATGATCTACCTGAAAATATACTCAGATCACTACAACCTTAAACTGTTCAAGTCTAGGTTTAACCGTTATCTCTCCCTCCTATCCCCATAAACTCTCTCTCTCTTAACAAGTGGCACCGGGCTTCTATACGGTAAATCTTACTTTAAAATAAATGTTTCTATCAATTTCTCTATCTCAGCTTCTTCATATATATATATATATATATATATATATATATATATATATCGAGATATTCTAATGGGGACTACTAGACGGGAAAATGTTTCTTTTTTTCGGAGGGGGGGGGAGAAATTTCCGACCCCCCTGCCGAACTTAAAATCACTTCATTTATTAATTTAGCACTTTTTGATACTTTTCTGACCTTCCTTTATTAAGACTCCACCTGTTTATTGCATAAAGAGAAAAATCCCTAATTATAAAGACTAACTTTGTATTAGGAACCTAAGCGTAGATATTTAGCTAGCTTACTAGTTCACTTTGTAGCTAAATAAAATGCTACAATATCTTGTGATGAAATCTTTAATAACAAAATATTTTAATATGGCACGTGTCAAAAGACAAAAAAAAAAGACAAATCGCCCAATAACATTCGTTGATAATGAATTTTGATATGCCATCTTATTTGCATCTGAATATTATCCTTTTTCAGATCATTCAACACTTTGGTAACAATTTTGGTCATCAATACATCATATAATCAACTTTGTCTCTACGGCTTGGTGGCCAAAATAGTTGCATAATTCCCATCAGCGCAAATAAAAAATCAAGATTTCAAATGCGGATTTTTAAGGTTTGTAGCCCTTCATCACTTCGGAGATTGGTGCCATTCGGCGTTGTTCTGTACTGAGTTTTGTAAAATATCGAGAAGAACTGTATTGGTTTGCGGCTGGGAGAGTTTTATATTACACACCAAATGCCAGTAGAGCCCGAGTAACAAAAAGAAGTCTTAAATGCTGATTTTCAAGGCAGGCAGTTAGCCCTCCCCACGTGAAAGTACCAAGATATTTTATTACTCTCCCTCTTTTTGCTACTCTTTAGTAAATTAGTAAATCACAATAAAAAATATCTTTCTACAAAGATTATTATAATTGACTCTTTAGTAAGGCTTTTATCCGCACAATCTTGGCAGTTATTGCTTATACATCAACTTATGGAATCACCGGAAAAGTCTTCTCAATAGGTGATAAGCGATGTCTCTGAAGACAGTTATTAACGGACAGTCCTCCCGATGCCCTAGCAATCAACGCAGGCGTCCCCTCAGGGGTCGCTTCTCATATCAACCTTCTTTTTACTTTACATAAATGATCAGCCAAGGAGTATAGTCAGATCATTTTTAAATATCTATACCCGATGAAACGATGATGTATGGGTGCACCTCCAAATTTCGTGGTGACCAAAAATCTGGCTTTAACATATCAATGGGGTGAAACAGGTTGGTTACAATCAATGCCACGAAAACGAAACGAGTTACATTCCATCATTGCCGATTCGACCCCCAAACTTATCACCAGTGACAATGAATGGATGCCCCCACACCCTTCGGGAGGCTCAGTTCCTTCAACAACTATTGGACCTTAAAATCATCCCAGACCTCAAGTGAAACGTATATATATGATCCATTGCTAAAAGTGCAAGAAAAGTAGCCGTTTCCCTGTACCGCTCCAGTAAATAACTTACACCTCGTGCAACCCTCTTGCCTTACAAGGGCCAGATCCGACCGAAAATGAAGTACTGTTGGCATATTTGGTCAGGAACTGCAAAGTCCTTACTTTCCAGTCTCAATTTTCAAAGGCCAAAAACCTCTCTGCCTCTTTATGGATGACAAATTATTTTCCATCTTGCAACCCCCTTCATCTCTGACGAGCGGGGGATGTGACAAAATTCATATTACTCTATCGCTACCTCCATAGAAAGTGCTCGGGCGAACTGAATTTCTTGGTTTCGCCAGTTCTAACCTTCACGGACAAAACCCTCCCTGCCACGCCCATTGTAACGAACCACCCTCATTCCCTCCGTATTCCACTGGTGGGAAGTAAGTTTCACTCGAGCAGCCTCTTCCCGCGAATAATTGTTCTGTGGAACCGAATATTTTCCCGATCACTACAATCTTAACCTTAAGTTTAGGGTTAACCGTTATCTTCCCCACCAACCCGCATAAATTGTACCTCTTACCCTGTAACCGTCTACCTCGACTGGAGCCTTGTACAAGGTGAACCTCATTGTAAAATAAAAGTTAGTTTAGTACAAGTACACAAGTGTGGAGCGCCCACAAAGAGCTGAAGTTATTACAGTAATAAAGAATTAAGAGACTCACTTTCCTTTTCTCGGGCAGATACTCACATATTGTGTTTGCGTTATTTTTTTTACGGGACTGCAATAATAAGGTGCCAAGCTATTCTCACGTTCGTCAGCAAGTTTAACCTGTTAACTATCACTCCCCAATAAACGTTCTTAGATTAGCTTTGCTTAGTCTTAAATAAAAATGCAACTGTTGGGTACTGAAGTAAAAAGAAAAAAAAAACGAATTTCATTCAGTTCTGTGATACTGTTAAACTGAGGTTATAGTTGTTTAAAAGATTAAAAAACGAACCAGTTTCAAGAAAAACCGGATGAAAAAACATTCGAGGAAAGACAAAGAAAATATTGGCTGAAAGATTAGGATTAAAATAACAAATGTGATGATGCTCGTCCGAAAATTCGGGAATTGTTATAGCAATGTTTTAATTAAATTAGATGAGACCGATATCTCTGCTGATGTAAATTCTAGACTCTTGCAACTTTTCTGGGCTTTTTTTTTTGTTTTGTTTTGTTTTTTCTTTTTGTTTTTTCTTTTTGTTTTTTCCCTGAGATAGACATCAGTGCATATATAATTACCCCAAACACATCATCTTCATCAAACAAAATCTTGACCCTTTGTCATTGTTTCAGGCCCAGGACACCAAAAGACTGAGCTTGTGAAGGATTTTTAATTAAAATCAACTATTATCATTTCACAATATTTACATAGCTATATATTAAAACGTTATGAAAACAATTGGAAGGACTTCCATAACTGTTCCTACTTGTAACTGACAGAAGCTGAAAACTGATCCCCAAAACGTTAATGATAATATTTTCCTTATGAGGAGAGAAAGTACTTAATTGCCGCATGTTTAGTCTCTGCTACGTTACCGACAAAAATAATAAAGCGAAACACCAATGAAATCAATCGTCTGAGAAGTTACCCATCATTCATCTCAGGGTTTTTTTATCTCTCTCGTAGGAGAGTTCGTGAGAAAGGGAGGAAATCGGCCAAGAATTAATAACTTAAATATGTCACCTTGATGTGCATGATTTTCTGGAATTTGCACAACTTGGAAGTTGATTTTAATGCATTTCTTTTAATTCGCAAATAAAAAAATGCATTCTTAAAGCAAAAAAAGGGGGGAAAGGTTTACCTATCGCTGAAAACAGACTGGCTTGTTAGATGATATTTACTTGGGTAAAATTAGTCTGACAAAAGGCCAGCTAAGTTGGAGATATTCTAAAATGTGATAACTGCTTTAGATTTTGTAGTTAACATTAATCACTAAAGTTTATTTTCCCATAAACAAATAAAAATAGGACGATATTATTATACTGATGAAAAAACATTAACTGCAACACAGTTATCTTACGACACGCGGATCAATTGATGATTGAATGATGCAAATAGCATTTTTGTGTCAATAGTAAGTAAACACTCTGCTGTCGAGTGACAATAAAAAAAAGGGCTAGCCATATTGCAATGATCGTTAAAAAAAGGAAAAGGGCTAAAGTGAGATTCAAGAAAATACGTTTCACTAGAAATACTTTATCTCGTGAAAGTTCTTCAAAATGTTTGACGAGAAATATTGTGTCTCATGAAATCATTTCAAATGATTGAGTAGTCACATGGTGTTTCGTAAAAGATATTCGATTATTTTTTAAACTAAAAACACATTGTCTCTTAAAACATCTTTAAATCTTTATCGGGAAGCACGTGATAGCTATTTAAAATTTATTGGGTAAATATTTGACTTTCGTTTCGTCTAGGTTTTGATACAAGATACACAAAGAAACAAGACATTCTCTTAGTGCTTCATAATGTTCTACATTATAGAAAAATAAAATATCATATATATATATATATATATATATATATATATATATATATATATATATATGAACAAAATAAACGTCATTTTTTTATACCTTTAGGATCCTTTCGACCAACGCATTTTCATAAGGTATTCGTTGGCGATATATTGTTTCGCTTTTCATTGTGTAACAGTCACTTTTAAATTTGCATAATGGTCACTTGGTTGTTGTTCTTACATTTTGACCTTCAATCAACTGCATGACTATCATGCAAGTTTAAGAAGTGACTGCTACACACCGAAAGTCGAAAAAACCTGCGTCTACTTTGGACTTTTAAGAATTCTTCACAATTGAAATCCACTTGGTGATTTCTTGACGATTATTAATGTCTTGATTAAGTTTGTATATCGCCAACGAATACCTTTTGAAAAGGCGTTGGTCGAATGGATCCTAAAGGTATAAAAAAAATGACGTTTATTTTGTTTAAATCTGTTTTATTTCTGTGGTCAAAAGTCCTTGTATATATATAATATATACTGGACACCCTCCGGCCATTTTCAGCGAATGAGCAGCAACTCAGTTCTTAGAACAGAAAAGTCGGATATATTCTTTAATTATAGCGGTGAAAGCTTGTGCAGAACCAACCATACTCTTTGGAAGAGATGAATACAGGGAATCGGGGTACATAGATAGTGCACCGCTAGGTTCACAAGCGAACCTCCTCACTCACACGCACACACACACACTCTCACACACACACGTTTGTGTGTGTGTGTGTGTGTGGAAAAAAGTTTCGTTTGACTTGTTTCGCTCTTTCTGACTTCATCGGATTAAATTTATGCTTCTATTATCAAAAATTGGGGTATTTAATAACAAAGTTAATGGGGGATATAAAGAAAAAGAAAAATAATTAAAATTAAATCGTGTAGATTATAAACTCAAAACATATTGATTACAAATTAAATTACAAATTAAATTAAAAATCTCAGTGCTCCTTTTTCCGAGGTGAATGTAAAAATTAAATCTTAATTTATTGACAGAAATCATCATTATCTGTAAACAAATTCAATTTTACTATCAAGCTCTTTAACAAGTGGACACCATATTGCCCGAAACTTATGTCTATACATCCGGTCGGTTGGATTGATATAATTTGCTACGATAGACTCCCTTTATGTCTATACATCCGGTCCTGGGGTTCATACTTATTTTCGCCTTGAACATAATTCTCCAATGCCTTTCAACCTCACGATATATATATATATATATATATATATATATATATATATATATATATATATATATATATATATATATATATATATATAACGTCACGATATCTACTTATCTACTTATATGAACGCTGCCACAAGACACATTTGATAAAGGACGTTAAACGCACGAGAAATTCTAATTTCGTTTCTGATTTTACTTTTTTATTTTAAGAATCTTTGTAAATTTCTCTCCTGCAACCCATTATCAAACTATTAACCAAGTAATTGTATTCCAAAATATTTCTAAAATGTTCTTATAATGTAGGGTTTTTATAACGCACTTACTTTATAAAAGTTACCAACTGCCTGTCTTGAGTAATTAATTGTTGTGAGTTCCTTCATTTTATCGGGGTTGCAACTGCAAAGGTTGAAAACGCTATGTAAATCCGTATCCTCTACAATATGCCCTACAGATATTTACGAAGTTTAGCTCAAAACCAAATGCGAAGAAGATTATATTGCGCCAGTTTTTCAAGCGAAGGAGACCTATCTACGTAACATTTAAATTAAGATTCGAATTCGTGATTCGTCAGTAATAAATATGTATTTGTCTTCCTTATAGGCGCTCATTACGTAACAGTTCAGTAGTCTTTTCTTTGTTTCTAATGGGACTTACATGTTTAGTGAATGCTGGACAATCTCCTCATAGATGAAGGAGAGACTGGAAGCAAGAGAAATGTGGATCTATGGAAGAATGCTGGAAATACCATGAACCGACCATGTGAGCAGCGACAAATTGCTAGAGACAAAGGCAAAATAAAGGATATTTATACTTAACATCAGGAAGAGACTGTTGAAACTTCTAAGGCAAATAATGTGGAAAGAAGGCAAGGAAAATTTGACATTCACAGAGCAGATTCAAGAGGGACATAGACAAACAATGCATAACAAACCTGGGGTGCTTCAGTAAATGGATGGAAGAACAATGTTTAGGAGAGATAACAAAAAAATAAAATTTATTAAGTATTACAGGAAAATGTGGAGAGCCATGATTGCCTACGTCCTGAATGAAAACGGCACATAGAAGAAGAAGAGACATTCATCATGTTAAAGAATTCATCTGTAAGATCTGCAAAATCAATTCGCTAACATAAATTTGCTACGATAGACTCCCTTTATGTCTATACAACCGGTCGGTGGGATTTATATAATTTGCTACGATAGACTCCCTTTATGTCTATACATCCGGTCGGTGGGATTGATATAATTTGCTACGATAGACTCCCTTTATGTCTATACATCCGGTCGGTGGGATTGATATAATTTGCTACGATAGACTCCCTTTATGTCTATACATCCGGTCGGTGGGATTGATATAATTTGCTACGATAGACTCCCTTTATGTCTATACAACCGGTCGGTGGGATTGATATAATTTGCTACGATAGACTCCCTTTATGTCTATACATCCGGTCGGTGGGATTGATATAATTTGCTACGATAGACTCCCTTTATGTCTATACATCCGGTCGGTGGGATTGATATAATTTGCTACGATAGACTCCCTTTATGTCTATACATCCGGTCGGTGGGATTGATATAATTTGCTACGATAGACTCCCTTTATGTCTATACAACCGGTCGGTGGGATTTATATAATTTGCTACGATAGACTACCTCTATGTCTATACATCCGGTCGTTGGGATTGACATAATTTGCTACGATAGACTCCCATTATGTCTATACATCCGGTCGGTGGGATTGATATAATTTGCTACGATAGACTCCCTTTATGTCCATACATCCGGTCGGTGGGATTGATATAATTTGCTACGATAGACTCCCTTTATGTCTATACATCCGGTCGGTGGGATTGATATAATTTGCTACGATAGACTCCCTTTATGTCTATACATCCGGTCGGTGGGATTGATATAATTTGCTACGATAGACTCCCTTTATGTCTATACAACCGGTCGGTGGGATTTATATAATTTGCTACGATAGACTACCTCTATGTCTATACATCCGGTCGTTGGGATTGACATAATTTGCTACGATAGACTCCCATTATGTCTATACATCCGGTCGGTGGGATTGATATAATTTGCTACGATAGACTCCCTTTATGTCTATACATCCGGTCGATGGGATTTATATAATTTGCTACAATAGACTACATCTATGTCTATACATCCGGTCGATGGGATCGATATAATTTGCTACAATAGACTACATCTATGTCTATACATCCGGTCGGTGGGATTGATATAATTTGCTACAATAGACTACATCTATGTCTATACATCCGGTCGGTGGGATTGATATAATTTGCTACGATAGACTCCCTTTATGCCTATACATCCGGTCGGTGGGATTTATATGATTTGCTACAATAGACTACATCTATGTCTATACATCCGGTCAGTGGGATTGATATAATTTGCTACGATAGACTCCCTTTATGTCTATACATCCGGTCGGTGGGATTGATATAATTTGCTACGACAGACTCCCTTTATGTCTATACATCCGGTCGATGGGATCGATATAATTTGCTACAATAGACTACATCTATGTCTATACATCCGGTCGATGGGATCGATATAATTTGCTACAATAGACTACATCTATGTCTATACATCCGGTCGGTGGGATTGATATAATTTGCTACAATAGACTCCCTTTATGTCTATACATCCGGTCGGTGGGATTGATATAATTTGCTACAATAGACTACATCTATGTCTATACATCCGGTCAGTGGGATTGATATAATTTGCTACGATAGACTCCCTTTATGTCTATGCATCCGGTCGGTGGGATTGATATAATTTGCTACAATAGACTACATCTATGTCTATACATCCGGTCGGTGGGATTGATATAATTTGCTACAATAGACTACATCTATGTCTATACATCCGGTCAGTGGGATTGATATAATTTGCTACGATAGACTCCCTTTATGTCTATGCATCCGGTCGGTGGGATTGATATAATTTGCTACAATAGACTACATCTATGTCTATACATCCGGTCGGTGGGATTGATATAATTTGCTACAATAGACTACATCTATGTCTATACATCCGGTCGGTGGGATTGATATAATTTGCTACGACAGACTCCCATTATGTCTATACATCCGGTCGGTGGGATTGATATAATTTGCTACGATAGACTCCCTTTATGTCTATACATCCGGTCGGTGGGATTGATATAATTTGCTACGACAGACTCCCATTATGTCTATACATCCGGTCGGTGGGATTGATATAATTTGCTACGATAGACTCCCTTTATGTCTATACATCCGGTCGGTGGGATTGATATAATTTGCTACGATAGACTCCCTTTATGTCTATACATCCGGTCGGTGGGATTGATATAATTTGCTACAATAGACTCCCTTTATGTCTATACATCCGGTCGGTGGGATTGATATAATTTGCTACGATAGACTCCCTTTATGTCTATAAATCCGGTCGGTGGGATTGATATAATTTGCTACGACAGACTCCCATTATGTCTATACATCCGGTCGGTGGGATTGATATAATTTGCTACGATAGACTCCCTTTATGTCTATACATCCGGTCGGTGGGATTGATATAATTTGCTACGATAGACTCCCATTATGTCTATACATCCGGTCGATGGGATTGATATAATTTGTTACGATAGACTCCCTTTATGTCTATACATCCGGTCGGTGGGATTGATATAATTTGCTACAATAGACTCCCTTTATGTCTATACATCCGGTCGGTGGGATTGATATAATTTGCTACGATAGACTCCCTTTATGTCTATACATCCGGTCGGTGGGATTGATATAATTTGCTACGACAGACTCCCATTATGTCTATACATCCGGTCGGTGGGATTGATATAATTTGCTACGATAGACTCCCTTTATGTCTATACATCCGGTCGGTGGGATTGATATAATTTGCTACGATAGACTCCCTTTATGTCTATACATCCGGTCGGTGGGATTGATATAATTTGCTACGATAGACTCCCTTTATGTCTATACATCCGGTCGGTGGGATTGATATAATTTGTTACGATAGACTCCCTTTATGTCTATACATCCGGTCGGTGGGATTGATATAATTTGTTACGATAGACTCCCTTTATGTCTATACATCCGGTCGGTGGGATTGATATAATTTGCTACGATAGACTCCCTTTATGTCTATACATCCGGTCGGTGGGATTGATATAATTTGCTAAGATAGACTCCCTTTATGTCTATACATCCGGTCGGTGGGATTGATATAATTTGCTACGATAGACTCCCTTTATGTCTATACATCCGGTCGGTGGGATTGATATAATTTGCTACGATAGACTCCCTTTATGTCTATACATCCGGTCGGTGGGATTGATATAATTTGCTACGACAGACTCCCTTTATGTCTATACATCCGGTCGGTGGGATTGATATAATTTGCTACGACAGACTCCCTTTATGTCTATACATCCGGTCGGTGGGATTGATATAATTTGCTACGATAGACTCCCTTTATGTCTATACATCCTGTCGGTGGGATTGATATAATTTGCTACGATAGACTACATCTATGTCTATACATCCGGTTGGTGGGATTGATATAATTTGCTACGATAGACTCCCTTTATTACTATACATCCGGTCGATGGGATTGATATAATTTGCTACGATAGACTACATCTATGTCTATACATCCGGTTGGTGGGATTGATATAATTTGCTACGATAGACTCCCTTTATTACTATACATCCGGTCGATGGGATTGATATAATTTGCTACGATAGACTACATCTATGTCTATACATCCGTTCGGTGGGATTGATATAATTTGCTACGATAGACTACATCTATGTCTATACATCCGGTTGGTGGGATTTATATAATTTGCTACGATAGACTCCCTTTATGTCTATACATCCGGTCGGTGGGATTGATATAATTTGCTACGATAGACTACATCTATGTCTATACATCCGGTTGGTGGGATTGATATAATTTGCTACGATAGACTCCCTTTATGTCATTACATCCGGTCGGTGGGATTGATATAATTTGCTACGATAGACTACATCTATGTCTATACATCCGGTTGGTGGGATTGATATAATTTGCTACGATAGACTCCCTTTATTACTATACATCCGGTCGATGGGATTGATATAATTTGCTACGATAGACTACATCTATGTCTATACATCCGTTCGGTGGGATTGATATAATTTGCTACGATAGACTACATCTATGTCTATACATCCGGTTGGTGGGATTTATATAATTTGCTACGATAGACTCCCTTTATGTCATTACATCCGGTCGGTGGGATTGATATAATTTGCTACGATAGACTACATCTATGTCTATACATCCGGTTGGTGGGATTGATATAATTTGCTACGATAGACTCCCTTTATTACTATACATCCGGTCGATGGGATTGATATAATTTGCTACGATAGACTACATCTATGTCTATACATCCGTTCGGTGGGATTGATATAATTTGCTACGATAGACTACATCTATGTCTATACATCCGGTTGGTGGGATTTATATAATTTGCTACGATAGACTCCCTTTATGTCTATACATCCGGTCGGTGGGATTGATATAATTTGCTACGATAGACTACATCTATGTCTATACATCCGGTTGGTGGGATTGATATAATTTGCTACGATAGACTCCCTTTATGTCATTACATCCGGTCGGTGGGATTGATATAATTTGCTACGATAGACTACATCTATGTCTATACATCCGGTTGGTGGGATTGATATAATTTGCTACGATAGACTCCCTTTATTACTATACATCCGGTCGATGGGATTGATATAATTTGCTACGATAGACTACATCTATGTCTATACATCCGTTCGGTGGGATTGATATAATTTGCTACGATAGACTACATCTATGTCTATACATCCGGTCGGAGGGATTGATATAATTTGCTACGATAGACTCCCTTTATGTCATTACATCCGGTCGGTGGGATTGATATAATTTGCTACGATAGACTACATCTATGTCTATACATCCGGTTGGTGGGATTGATATAATTTGCTACGATAGACTCCCTTTATTACTATACATCCGGTCGATGGGATTGATATAATTTGCTACGATAGACTACATCTATGTCTATACATCCGTTCGGTGGGATTGATATAATTTGCTACGATAGACTACATCTATGTCTATACATCCGGTTGGTGGGATTTATATAATTTGCTACGATAGACTCCCTTTATGTCTATACATCCGTTCGGTGGGATTGATATAATTTGCTACGATAGACTACATCTATGTCTATACATCCGGTTGGTGGGATTTATATAATTTGTTACGATAGACTCCCTTTATGTCTATACATCCGGTCAGTGGGATTTATATAATTTGTTACGATAGACTCCCTTTATGTCTATACATCCGGTCGGTGGGATTTATATAATTTGCTACAATAGACTACATCTATGTCTATACATCCGTTCGGTGGGATTGATATAATTTGTTACAATAGACTACATCTATGTCTATACATCCGGTCGGTGGGATTGATATAATTTGCTACGATAGACTCCCTTTATGTCTATACATCCGGTCGGTGGGATTTATATAATTTGCTACAATAGACTACATCTATGTCTATACATCCATTCGGTGGGATTGATATAATTTGTTACAATAGACTACATCTATGTCTATACATCCGGTCGATGGGATTGATATAATTTGCTACGATAGACTCCCTTTATGTCTATACATCCGGTCGATGGGATTGATATAATTTGCTACGATAGACTCCCTTTATGTCTATACATCCGGTCGGTGGGATTTATATAATTTGCTACAATAGACTACATCTATGTCTATACATCCGTTCGGTGGGATTGATATAATTTGTTACAATAGACTACATCTATGTCTATACATCCGGTCGGTGGGATTGATATAATTTGCTACGATAGACTACATCTATGTCTATACATCCGGTCGGTGGGATTGATATAATTTGCTACAATAGACTCCCTTTATGTCTATACATCCTGTCGGTGGGATTTATATAATTTGCTACGATAGACTACATCTATGTCTATACATCCGGTCGGTGGGATTGATATAATTTGCTACAATAGACTCCCTTTATGTCTATACATCCGGTCTGTGGGATTGATATAATTTGCTACGATAGACTCCCTTTATGTCTATACATCCGGTCGGTGGGATTGATATAATTTGCTACGATAGACTACATCTATGTCTATACATCCGGTTGGTGGGATTGATATAATTTGCTACGATAGACTCCCTTTATTACTATACATCCGGTCGATGGGATTGATATAATTTGCTACGATAGACTCCATTCATGTCTATACATCCGGTCGATGGGATTGATATAATTTGCTACGATAAACTCCCTTTATGTCTATACATCCGGTCGGTGGGATTTATATAATTTGCTACAATAGACTACATCTATGTCTATACATCCGTTCGGTGGGATTGATATAATTTGTTACAATAGACTACATCTATGTCTATACATCCGGTCGGTGGGATTGATATAATTTGCTACGATAGACTACATCTATGTCTATACATCCGGTCGGTGGGATTGATATAATTTGCTACAATAGACTCCCTTTATGTCTATACATCCTGTCGGTGGGATTTATATAATTTGCTACGATAGACTACATCTATGTCTATACATCCGGTCGGTGGGATTGATATAATTTGCTACAATAGACTCCCTTTATGTCTATACATCCGGTCTGTGGGATTGATATAATTTGCTACGATAGACTCCCTTTATGTCTATACATCCGGTCGGTGGGATTGATATAATTTGCTACGATAGACTACATCTATGTCTATACATCCGGTTGGTGGGATTTATATAATTTGCTACGATAGACTCCCTTTATGTCATTACATCCGGTCGGTGGGATTGATATAATTTGCTACGATAGACTCCCTTTATGTCTATACATCCGGTCGATGGGATTGATATAATTTGCTACGATAGACTCCCTTTATGTCCATACATCCGGTCGATGGGATTGATATAATTTGCTACGATAGACTCCATTTATGTCTATACATCCGGTCGGTGGGATTGATATAATTTGTTACGATAGACTCCCTTTATGTCTATACATCCGGTCGGAGGGATTGATATAATTTGCTACGATAGACTCCCTTTATGCCTATACATCCGGTCGATGGGATTGATATAATTTGCTACGATAGACTCCCTTTATGTCCATACATCCGGTCGATGGGATTGATATAATTTGTTACGATAGACTCCCTTTATGTCTAGACATCCGGTCGATGGGATTGATATAATTTGCTACGATAGACTCCCTTTATGTCTATACATCCGGTCGGTGGGATTGATATAATTTGTTACGATAGACTCCCTTTATGTCTATACATCCGGTCGGTGGGATTGATATAATTTGTTACGATAGACTCCCTTTATGTCTAGACATCCGGTCGATGGGATTGATATAATTTGCTACGATAGACTCCCTTTATGTCTATACATCCGGTCGGTGGGATTGATATAATTTGTTACGATAGACTCCCTTTATGTCTATACATCCGGTCGGTGGGATTGATATAATTTGTTACGATAGACTCCCTTTATGTCTATACATCCGGTCGGTGGGATTGATATAATTTGTTACGATAGACTCCCTTTATGTCTATACATCCGGTCGGTGGGATTGATATAATTTGCTACGATAGACTCCCTTTATGTCTATACATCCGGTCGGTGGGATTGATATAATTTGTTACGATAGACTCCCTTTATGTCTATACATCCGGTCGGTGGGATTGATATAATTTGTTACGATAGACTCCCTTTATGTCTATACATCCGGTCGGTGGGATTGATATAATTTGTTACGATAGACTCCCTTTATGTCTAGACATCCGGTCGATGGGATTGATATAATTTGCTACGATAGACTCCCTTTATGTCCATACATCCGGTCGGTGGGATTGATATAATTTGTTACGATAGACTCCCTTTATGCCTATACATCCGGTCGGTGGGATTGATATAATTTGCTACGATAGACTCCCATTATGTCTATACATCCGGTCGGTGGGATTGATATAATTTGCTACGATAGACTCCCTTTATGTCTATACATCCGGTCGGTGGGATTGATATAATTTGTTACGATAGACTCCCTTTATGTCTAGACATCCGGTCGATGGGATTGATATAATTTGTTACGATAGACTCCCTTTATGTCTATACATCCGGTCGGTGGGATTGATATAATTTGTTACGATAGACTCCCTTTATGCCTATACATCCGGTCGGTGGGATTGATATAATTTGCTACGATAGACTCCCATTATGTCTATACATCCGGTCGGTGGGATTGATATAATTTGCTACGATAGACTACCTTTATGTCTATACATCCGGTCGGTGGGATTGATATAATTTGTTACGATAGACTCCCTTTATGTCTAGACATCCGGTCGATGGGATTGATATAATTTGCTACGATAGACTCCCTTTATGTCTATACATCCGGTCGGTGGGATTGATATAATTTGTTACGATAGACTCCCTTTATGTCTATACATCCGGTCGGTGGGATTGATATAATTTGCTACGATAGACTCACTTTATGTCTATACATCCGGTCGGTGGGATTGATATAATTTGTTACGATAGACTCCCTTTATGTCTATACATCCGGTCGGTGGGATTGATATAATTTGCTACGATAGACTCCCTTTATGTCTATACATCCGGTCGGTGGGGTTTATATAATTTGCTACGATAGACTACCTTTATGTCTATACATCCGGTCGGTGGGATTGATATAATTTGTTACGATAGACTCCCTTTATGTCTAGACATCCGGTCGGTGGGATTGATATAATTTGCTACGATAGACTCACTTTATGTCTATACATCCGGTCGGTGGGATTGATATAATTTGTTACGATAGACTCCCTTTATGTCTATACATCCGGTCGGTGGGATTGATATAATTTGCTACGATAGACTCCCTTTATGTCTATACATCCGGTCGGTGGGGTTTATATAATTTGCTACGATAGACTCACTTTATGTCTATACATCCGGTCGGTGGGATTGATATAATTTGTTACGATAGACTCCCTTTATGTCTAGACATCCGGTCGATGGGATTGATATAATTTGCTACGATAGACTCCCTTTATGTCTATACATCCGGTCGGTGGGATTGATATAATTTGTTACGATAGACTCCCTTTATGTCTATACATCCGGTCGGTGGGATTGATATAATTTGCTACGATAGACTCACTTTATGTCTATACATCCGGTCGGTGGGATTGATATAATTTGTTACGATAGACTCCCTTTATGTCTATACATCCGGTCGGTGGGATTGATATAATTTGCTACGATAGACTCCCTTTATGTCTATACATCCGGTCGGTGGGATTGATATAATTTGCTACGATAGACTCCCTTTATGCCTATACATCCGGTCGATGGGATTGATATAATTTGCTACGATAGACTCCCTTTATGTCTATACATCCGGTCGGTGGGATTGATATAATTTGCTACGATAGACTCACTTTATGTCCATACATCCGGTCGGTGGGATTGATATAATTTGCTACGATAGACTCCCTTTATTACTATACATCCGGTCGATGGGATTGATATAATTTGCTACGATAGACTCTCTTTATGTCTATACATCCGGTCGGTGGGATTGATATAATTTGCTACGATAGACTCCCTTTATGTCTATACATCCGGTCGATGGGATTGATATAATTTGCTACGATAGACTCCCTTTATTACTATACATCCGGTCGATGGGATTGATATAATTTGCTACGATAGACTCACTTTATGTCTATACATCCGGTCGGTGGGATTGATATAATTTGCTACGATAGACTCCCTTTATGTCTATACATCCGGTCGATGGGATTGATATAATTTGCTACGATAGACTCCCTTTATGTCCATACATCCGGTCGATGGGATTGACATAATTTGCTACGATAGACTCCCTTTATGTCTATACATCCGGTCGGTGGGATTGATATAATTTGCTACGATAGACTCCCTTTATGTCTATACATCCGGTCGATGGGATTGATATAATTTGCTACGATAGACTCACTTTATGTCTATACATCCGGTCGGTGGGATTGATATAATTTGCTACGATAGACTCCCTTTATGTCTATACATCCGGTCGATGGGATTGATATAATTTGCTACGATAGACTCCCTTTATGTCCATACATCCGGTCGATGGGATTGACATAATTTGCTACGATAGACTCCCTTTATGTCTATACATCCGGTCGATGGGATTGATATAATTTGCTACGATAGACTCCCTTTATGTCCATACATCCGGTCGATGGGATTGACATAATTTGCTACGATAGACTCCCTTTATGTCTATACATCCGGTCGGTGGGATTGATATAATTTGCTACGATAGACTCCTTTATGTCTATACATCCGGTCGGTGGGATTTATATAATTTGCTACGATAGACTCCCTTTATGCCTATACATCCGGTCGATGGGATTAATATAATTTGCTACGATAGACTCCCTTTATGTCCATACATCCGGTCGATGGGATGGATATAATTTGCTACGATAGACTCACTTTATGTCTATACATCCGGTCGGTGGGATTGATATAATTTGCTACGATAGACTCCCTTTATGTCTATACATCCGGTCGATGGGATTGATATAATTTGCTACGATAGACTCCCTTTATGTCCATACATCCGGTCGATGGGATTGACATAATTTGCTACGATAGACTCCCTTTATGTCCATACATCCGGTCGATGGGATTGATATAATTTGCTACGATAGACTCACTTTATGTCTATACATCCGGTCGGTGGGATTGATATAATTTGCTACGATAGACTCCTTTCTGTCTATACATCCGGTCGGTGGGATTGATATAATTTGCTACGATAGACTCCCTTTATGTCTATACATCCGGTCGGTGGGATTGATATAATTTGCTACGATAGACTCCCTTTATGTCTATACATCCGGTCGGTGGGATTGATATAATTTGTTACGATAGACTACCTTTATGTCTATACATCCGGTCGGTGGGATTGATATAATTTGCTACGATAGACTCCCTTTATGTCTATACATCCGGTCGATGGGATTGATATAATTTGCTACGATAGACTCCCTTTATGTCTATACATCCGGTCGGTGGGATTGATATAATTTGTTACGATAGACTCCCTTTATGTCTATACATCCGGTCGATGGGATTGATATCATTTGCTACGATAGACTCCCTTTATGTCTATACATCCGGTCGATGGGATTGATATAATTTGCTACGATAGACTCCCTTTATGTCTATACATCCGGTCGGTGGGATTGATATAATTTGTTACGATAGACTCCCTTTATGTCTATACATCCGGTCGGTGGGATTGATATAATTTGCTACGATAGACTCCCTTTATGTCTATACATCCGGTCGGAGGGATTGATATAATTTGCTACGATAGACTCCCTTTATGCCTATACATCCGGTCGATGGGATTGATATAATTTGTTACGATAGACTCCCTTTATGTCTATACATCCGGTCGGTGGGATTGATATAATTTGCTACGATAGACTCCCTTTATGTCTATACATCCGGTCGGTGGGATTGATATAATTTGTTACGATAGACTCCCTTTATGTCTATACATCCGGTCGGTGGGATTGATATAATTTGTTACGATAGACTCCCTTTATGTCTATACATCCGGTCGGTGGGATTGATATAATTTGCTACGATAGACTACCTTTATGTCTATACATCCGGTCGGTGGGATTGATATAATTTGTTACGATAGACTACCTTTATGTCTATACATCCGGTCGGTGGGATTGATATAATTTGTTACGATAGACTCCCTTTATGTCTATACATCCGGTCGATGGGATTGATATAATTTGCTACGATAGACTCCCTTTATGTCTATACATCCGGTCGGTGGGATTGATATAATTTGTTACGATAGACTCCTTTATGTCTATACATCCGGTCGGTGGGATTGATATAATTTGTTACGATAGACTCCCTTTATGTCTATACATCCGGTCGGTGGGATTGATATAATTTGCTACGATAGACTCACTTTATGTCTATACATCCGGTCAGTGGGATTGATATAATTTGCTACGATAGACTCCGTCTATATCTATACATCCGGTCGGTGGGATTGATATAATTTGCTACGATAGACTCCCATTATGTCTATACATCCGGTCGGTGGGATTGACATAATTTGCTACGATAGACTCCCTTTATGTCTATACATCCGGTCGGTGGGATTGATATAATTTGCTACGATAGACTCCCTCTATGTCTATACATCCGGTCGATGGGATTGATATAATTTGCTACGATAGACTCCCTCTATGTCTATACATCCGGTCGATGGGATTGATATAATTTGCTACGATAGACTCCCTTTATGTCTAGACATCCGGTCGATGGGATTGATATAATTTGCTACGATAGACTCCCTTCATGTCTATACATCCGGTCGGTGGGATTGATATAATTTGTTACAATAGACTACATCTATGTCTATACATCCGTTCGGTGGGATTGATATAATTTGTTACAATAGACTACATCTATGTCTATACATCCGGTCGGTGGGATTGATATAATTTGCTACGATAGACTACATCTATGTCTATACATCCGTTCGGTGGGATTGATATAATTTGTTACAATAGACTACATCTATGTCTATACATCCGTTCGGTGGGATTGATATAATTTGTTACGATAGACTACATCTATGTCTATACATCCGGTCGGTGGGATTGATATAATTTGCTACGATAGACTCCCTTTATGCCTATACATCCGGTCGGTGGGGTTTATATAATTTGCTACGATAGACTCCCTTTATGTCTATACATCCGGTCGGTGGGGTTTATATAATTTGCTACGATAGACTCCCTTTATGTCTATACATCCGGTCGGTGGGGTTTATATAATTTGCTACGATAGACTCCCTTTATGTCTATACATCCGGTCGGTGGGGTTTATATAATTTGCTACGATAGACTCCCTTTATGTCTATACATCCGGTTGGTGGGATTTATATAATTTGCTACGATAGACTCCCTTTATGTCATTACATCCGGTCGGTGGGATTGATATAATTTGCTACGATAGACTCCCTTTATGCCTATACATCCGGTCGGTGGGATTGATATAATTTGCTACGATAGACTCCCTTTATGTCTATACATCCGGTCGGTGGGATTGATATAATTTGCTACGATAGACTCCCTTTATGTCTATACATCCGGTCGGAGGGATTGATATAATTTGCTACGATAGACTCCCTTTATGCCTATACATCCGGTCGGTGGGATTGATATAATTTGCTACGATAGACTCCCTTTATGTCTATACATCCGGTCGGTGGGATTGATATAATTTGCTACGATAGACTCCCTTTATGTCTATACATCCGGTCGATGGGATTGATATAATTTGCTACGATAGACTCCCTTTATGTCATTACATCCGGTCGGTGGGATTGATATAATTTGCTACGATAGACTCCCTTTATGTCTATACATCCGGTCGGTGGGATTGATATAATTTGTTACGATAGACTCCCTTTATGTCTATACATCCGGTCGGTGGGATTGATATAATTTGCTACGATAGACTCCCTTTATGTCTATACATCCGGTCGGTGGGATTGATATAATTTGCTACGATAGACTCCCTTTATGTCTATACATCCGGTCGGTGGGATTGATATAATTTGCTACGATAGACTCCCTTTATGTCTATACATCCGGTCGGTGGGATTGATATAATTTGCTACGATAGACTCCCTTTATGTCATTACATCCGGTCGGTGGGATTGATATAATTTGCTACGATAGACTCCCTTTATGTCTATACATCCGGTCGGTGGGATTGATATAATTTGCTACGATAGACTCCCTTTATGTCTATACATCCGGTCGGTGGGATTGATATAATTTGCTACGATAGACTCCCTTTCTGTCTATACATCCGGTCGGTGGGATTGATATAATTTGCTACGATAGACTCCCTTTATGTCTATACATCCGGTCGGTGGGATTGATATAATTTGCTACGATAGACTCCCTTTATGTCTATACATCCGGTCGGTGGGATTGATATAATTTGCTACGATAGACTCCCTTTATGTCTATACATCCGGTCGGTGGGATTGATATAATTTGCTACGATAGACTCCCTTTATGTCTATACATCCGGTCGGTGGGATTGATATAATTTGCTACGATAGACTCCCTTTATGTCTATACATCCGGTCGGTGGGATTGATATAATTTGCTACGATAGACTCCCTTTCTGTCTATACATCCGGTCGGTGGGATTGATATAATTTGCTACGATAGACTCCCTTTATGTCTATACATCCGGTCGGTGGGATTGATATAATTTGCTACGATAGACTCCCTTTATGTCTATACATCCGGTCGGTGGGATTGATATAATTTGCTATGATAGACTCCCTTTATGTCTATACATCCGGTCGGTGGGATTGATATAATTTGCTACGATAGACTCCCTTTATTACTATACATCCGGTCGGTGGGATTGATATAATTTGCTACGATAGACTACATCTATGTCTATACATCCGGTTGGTGGGATTTATATAATTTGCTACGATAGACTCCCTTTATGTCATTACATCCGGTCGGTGGGATTGATATAATTTGCTACGATAGACTCCCTTTATGTCCATACATCCGGTCGATGGGATTGATATAATTTGCTGCGATAGACTCCCTTTATGTCTATACATCCGGTCGATGGGATTGATATAATTTGCTACGATAGACTCCCTTTATGTCTATACATCCGGTCGGTGGGATTGATATAATTTGCTACGATAGACTCCCTTTATGTCTATACATCCGGTCGATGGGATTGATATAATTTGCTACGATAGACTCCCTTTATGTCTATACATCCGGTCGGTGGGGTTTATATAATTTGCTACGATAGACTCCCTCTATGTCTATACATCCGGTCGGTGGGATTGATATAATTTGCTACGATAGACTCCCTTTATGTCTATACATCCGGTCGGTGGGGTTTATATAATTTGCTACGATAGACTCCCTTTATGTCTATACATCCGGTCGATGGGATTGATATAATTTGCTACGATAGACTCCCTTTATGTCTATACATCCGGTCGGTGGGGTTTATATAATTTGCTACGATAGACTCCCTTTATGTCTATACATCCGGTCGGAGGGATTGATATAATTTGCTACGATAGACTCCCTTTATGTCTATACATCCGGTCGGTGGGGTTTATATAATTTGCTACGATAGACTCCCTTTATGTCTATACATCCGGTCGATGGGATTGATATAATTTGCTACGATAGACTCCCTTTATGTCTATACATCCGGTCGGTGGGGTTTATATAATTTGCTACGATAGACTCCCTCTATGTCTATACATCCGGTCGGTGGGATTGATATAATTTGCTACGATAGACTCCCTTTATGTCTATACATCCGGTCGGAGGGATTGATATAATTTGCTACGATAGACTCCCTTTATGTCTATACATCCGGTCGATGGGATTGATATAATTTGCTACGATAGACTCCCTTTATGTCTATACATCCGGTCGGTGGGGTTTATATAATTTGCTACGATAGACTCCCTCTATGTCTATACATCCGGTCGGTGGGATTGATATAATTTGCTACGATAGACTCCCTTTATGTCTATACATCCGGTCGGAGGGATTGATATAATTTGCTACGATAGACTCCCTTTATGTCTATACATCCGGTCGATGGGATTGATATAATTTGCTACGATAGACTCCCTTTATGTCTATACATCCGGTCGGTGGGGTTTATATAATTTGCTACGATAGACTCCCTCTATGTCTATACATCCGGTCGGTGGGATTGATATAATTTGCTACGATAGACTCCCTTTATGTCTATACATCCGGTCGGAGGGATTGATATAATTTGCTACGATAGACTCCCTTTATGTCTATACATCCGGTCGATGGGATTGATATAATTTGCTACGATAGACTCCCTTTATGTCTATACATCCGGTCGGAGGGATTGATATAATTTGCTACGATAGACTCCCTTTATGTCTATACATCCGGTCGATGGGATTGATATAATTTGCTACGATAGACTCCCTTTATGTCTATACATCCGGTCGGTGGGATTGATATAATTTGCTACGATAGACTCCCTTTATGTCTATACATCCGGTCGATGGGATTGATATAATTTGCTACGATAGACTCCCTTTATGTCTATACATCCGGTCGGAGGGATTGATATAATTTGCTACGATAGACTCCCTTTATGTCTATACATCCGGTCGGTGGGGTTTATATAATTTGCTACGATAGACTCCCTTTATGTCTATACATCCGGTCGATGGGATTGATATAATTTGCTACGATAGACTCCCTTTATGTCTATACATCCGGTCGGTGGGGTTTATATAATTTGCTACGATAGACTACCTCTATGTCTATACATCCGGTCGGTGGGATTGATATAATTTGTTACGATAGACTCCCATTATGTCTATACATCCGGTCGGTGGGATTGATATAATTTGTTACGATAGACTCCCTTTATGTCTATACATCCGGTCGGTGGGATTGATATAATTTGCTACGATAGACTCCCTTTATGTCTATACATCCGGTCGGTGGGATTGATATAATTTGCTACGATAGACTCCCTTCATGTCTATACATCCGGTCGGTGGGATTGATATAATTTGTTACGATAGACTCCCTTTATGTCTATACATCCGGTCGATGGGATTGATATAATTTGTTACGATAGACTCCCTTTATGTCTATACATCCGGTCGGTGGGATTGATATAATTTGCTACGATAGACTCCCTTTATGTCTATACATCCGGTCGATGGGATTGATATAATTTGCTACGATAGACTCCCTTTATGTCTATACATCCGGTCGATGGGATTGATATAATTTGCTACGATAGACTCCCTTTATGTCTATACATCCGGTCGGTGGAATTGATATAATTTGTTACGATAGACTCCCTTTATGTCTATACATCCGGTCGATGGGATTGATATAATTTGCTACGATAGACTCCCTTTATGTCTATACATCCGGTCGGTGGAATTGATATAATTTGCTACGATAGACTCCCTTTATGTCTATACATCCGGTCGGTGGGATTGATATAATTTGTTACGATAGACTCCCTTTATGTCTATACATCCGGTCGGTGGGATTGATATAATTTGCTACGATAGACTCCCTTTATGTCTATACATCCGGTCGGTGGAATTGATATAATTTGCTACGATAGACTCCCATTATGTCTATACATCCGGTCGGTGGGATTGATATAATTTGTTACGATAGACTCCCTTTATGTCTATACATCCGGTCGGTGGGATTGATATAATTTGCTACGATAGACTCCCTTTATGTCTATACATCCGGTCGGTGGGATTGATATAATTTGCTACGATAGACTCCCTTTATGTCTATACAACCGGTCGGTGGGATTTATATAATTTGCTACGATAGACTCCCTTCATGTCTATACATCCGGTCGGTGGGATTGATATAATTTGTTACGATAGACTCCCTTTATGTCTATACATCCGGTCGGTGGGATTGATATAATTTGCTACGATAGACTCCCTTTATGTCTATACATCCGGTCGATGGGATTGATATAATTTGCTACGATAGACTCCCTTTATGTCTATACATCCGGTCGGTGGGATTGATATAATTTGCTACGATAGACTCCCTTCATGTCTATACATCCGGTCGATGGGATTGATATAATTTGTTACGATAGACTCCCTTTATGTCTATACATCCGGTCGATGGGATTGATATAATTTGCTACGATAGACTCCCTTCATGTCTATACATCCGGTCGATGGGATTGATATAATTTGCTACGATAGACTCCCTTTATGTCTATACATCCGGTCGGTGGGATTGATATAATTTGTTACGATAGACTCCCTTTATGTCTATACATCCGGTCGATGGGATTGATATAATTTGTTACGATAGACTCCCTTTATGTCCATACATCCGGTCGGTGGGATTGATATAATTTGTTACGATAGACTCCCTTTATGTCCATACATCCGGTCGGTGGGATTGATATAATTTGTTACGATAGACTCCCTTTATGTCCATACATCCGGTCGGTGGGATTGATATAATTTGTTACGATAGACTCCCTTTATGTCCATACATCCGGTCGGTGGGATTGATATAATTTGTTACGATAGACTCCCTTTATGTCTATACATCCGGTCGGTGGGATTGATATAATTTGTTACGATAGACTCCCTTCATGTCTATACATCCGGTCGATGGGATTGATATAATTTGCTACGATAGACTCCCTTTATGTCTATACATCCGGTCGGTGGGATTGATATAATTTGCTACGATAGACTCCCTTTATGTCTATACATCCGGTCGGTGGGATTGATATAATTTGTTACGATAGACTCCCTTTATGTCTATACATCCGGTCGATGGGATTGATATAATTTGCTACGATAGACTCCCTTTATGTCTATACATCCGGTCGGTGGGATTGATATAATTTGCTACGATAGACTCCCTTTATGTCTATACATCCGGTCGGTGGGATTGATATAATTTGCTACGACAGACTCCCTTTATGTCTATACATCCGGTCGGTGGGATTGATATAATTTGCTACGATAGACTCCCTTTATGTCTATACATCCGGTCGGTGGGATTGATATAATTTGCTACGATAGACTCCCTTTATGTCTATACATCCGGTCGATGGGATTGATATAATTTGTTACGATAGACTCCCTTTATGTCTATACATCCGGTCGATGGGATTGATATAATTTGCTACGATAGACTCCCTTTATGTCTATACATCCGGTCGGTGGGATTGATATAATTTGTTACGATAGACTCCCTTTATGTCTATACATCCGGTCGATGGGATTGATATAATTTGCTACGATAGACTCCCTTTATGTCTATACATCCGGTCGGTGGGATTGATATAATTTGCTACGATAGACTCCCTTCATGTCTATACATCCGGTCGATGGGATTGATATAATTTGTTACGATAGACTCCCTTTATGTCTATACATCCGGTCGGTGGGATTGATATAATTTGCTACGATAGACTCCCTTTATGTCTATACATCCGGTCGGTGGGATTGATATAATTTGCTACGATAGACTCCCTTCATGTCTATACATCCGGTCGATGGGATTGATATAATTTGTTACGATAGACTCCCTTTATGTCTATACATCCGGTCGGTGGGATTGATATAATTTGTTACGATAGACTCCCTTTATGTCTATACATCCGGTCGGTGGGATTGATATAATTTGTTACGATAGACTCCCTTTATGTCTATACATCCGGTCGGTGGGATTGATATAATTTGCTACGATAGACTCCCTTTATGTCTATACATCCGGTCGGTGGGATTGATATAATTTGCTACGATAGACTCCCTTTATGTCTATACATCCGGTCGGTGGGATTGATATAATTTGCTACGATAGACTCCTTTATGTCTATACATCCGGTCGGTGGGATTGATATAATTTGCTACGACAGACTCCCTTTATGTCTATACATCCGGTCGGTGGGATTGATATAATTTGCTACGATAGACTCCCTTCATGTCTATACATCCGGTCGATGGGATTGATATAATTTGTTACGATAGACTCCCTTTATGTCTATACATCCGGTCGGTGGGATTGATATAATTTGTTACGATAGACTCCCTTTATGTCTATACATCCGGTCGGTGGGATTGATATAATTTGCTACGATAGACTCCCTTTATGTCTATACATCCGGTCGGTGGGATTGATATAATTTGCTACGATAGACTCCCTTTATGTCTATACATCCGGTCGGTGGGATTGATATAATTTGTTACGATAGACTCCCTTTATGTCTATACATCCGGTCGGTGGGATTGATATAATTTGTTACGATAGACTCCCTTTATGTCTATACATCCGGTCGGTGGGATTGATATAATTTGTTACGATAGACTACCTTTATGTCTATACATCCGGTCGGTGGGATTGATATAATTTGTTACGATAGACTCCCTTTATGTCTATACATCCGGTCGGTGGGATTGATATAATTTGCTACGATAGACTCCCTTTATGTCTATACATCCGGTCGGTGGGATTGATATAATTTGCTACGATAGACTCCCTTTATGTCTATACATCCGGTCGGTGGGATTGATATAATTTGTTACGATAGACTCCCTTTATGTCTATACATCCGGTCGGTGGGATTGATATAATTTGTTACGATAGACTCCCTTTATGTCTATACATCCGGTCGGTGGGATTGATATAATTTGTTACGATAGACTACCTTTATGTCTATACATCCGGTCGGTGGGATTGATATAATTTGTTACGATAGACTCCCTTTATGTCTATACATCCGGTCGGTGGGATTGATATAATTTGCTACGATAGACTCCCTTTATGTCTATACATCCGGTCGGTGGGATTGATATAATTTGCTACGATAGACTCCCTTTATGTCTATACATCCGGTCGGTGGGATTGATATAATTTGCTACGACAGACTCCCTTTATGTCTATACATCCGGTCGGTGGGATTGATATAATTTGCTACGATAGACTCCCTTCATGTCTATACATCCGGTCGATGGGATTGATATAATTTGTTACGATAGACTCCCTTTATGTCTATACATCCGGTCGGTGGGATTGATATAATTTGTTACGATAGACTCCCTTTATGTCTATACATCCGGTCGGTGGGATTGATATAATTTGCTACGATAGACTCCCTTTATGTCTATACATCCGGTCGGTGGGATTGATATAATTTGTTACGATAGACTCCCTTTATGTCTATACATCCGGTCGGTGGGATTGATATAATTTGTTACGATAGACTACCTTTATGTCTATACATCCGGTCGGTGGGATTGATATAATTTGTTACGATAGACTCCCTTTATGTCTATACATCCGGTCGGTGGGATTGATATAATTTGCTACGATAGACTCCCTTTATGTCTATACATCCGGTCGGTGGGATTGATATAATTTGCTACGATAGACTCCCTTTATGTCTATACATCCGGTCGGTGGGATTGATATAATTTGTTACGATAGACTCCCTTTATGTCTATACATCCGGTCGGTGGGATTGATATAATTTGTTACGATAGACTCCCTTTATGTCTATACATCCGGTCGGTGGGATTGATATAATTTGTTACGATAGACTACCTTTATGTCTATACATCCGGTCGGTGGGATTGATATAATTTGTTACGATAGACTCCCTTTATGTCTATACATCCGGTCGGTGGGATTGATATAATTTGCTACGATAGACTCCCTTTATGTCTATACATCCGGTCGGTGGGATTGATATAATTTGCTACGATAGACTCCCTTTATGTCTATACATCCGGTCGGTGGGATTGATATAATTTGTTACGATAGACTCCCTTTATGTCTATACATCCGGTCGGTGGGATTGATATAATTTGTTACGATAGACTCCCTTTATGTCTATACATCCGGTCGGTGGGATTGATATAATTTGTTACGATAGACTCCCTTTATGTCTATACATCCGGTCGGTGGGATTGATATAATTTGTTACGATAGACTACCTTTATGTCTATACATCCGGTCGGTGGGATTGATATAATTTGTTACGATAGACTCCCTTTATGTCTATACATCCGGTCGGTGGGATTGATATAATTTGCTACGATAGACTCCCTTTATGTCTATACATCCGGTCGGTGGGATTGATATAATTTGTTACGATAGACTCCCTTTATGTCTATACATCCGGTCGGTGGGATTGATATAATTTGTTACGATAGACTCCCTTTATGTCTATACATCCGGTCGGTGGGATTGATATAATTTGTTACGATAGACTCCCTTTATGTCTATACATCCGGTCGGTGGGATTGATATAATTTGTTACGATAGACTCCCTTTATGTCTATACATCCGGTCGGTGGGATTGATATAATTTGTTACGATAGACTACCTTTATGTCTATACATCCGGTCGGTGGGATTGATATAATTTGTTACGATAGACTCCCTTTATGTCTATACATCCGGTCGGTGGGATTGATATAATTTGCTACGATAGACTCCCTTTATGTCTATACATCCGGTCGGTGGGATTGATATAATTTGCTACGATAGACTCGCTTTATGTCTATACATCCGGTCGGTGGGATTGATATAATTTGTTACGATAGACTCCCTTTATGTCTATACATCCGGTCGGTGGGATTGATATAATTTGTTACGATAGACTACCTTTATGTCTATACATCCGGTCGGTGGGATTGATATAATTTGTTACGATAGACTCCCTTTATGTCTATACATCCGGTCGGTGGGATTGATATAATTTGTTACGATAGACTCCCTTTATGTCTATACATCCGGTCGGTGGGATTGATATAATTTGCTACGATAGACTCCCTTTATGTCTATACATCCGGTCGGTGGGATTGATATAATTTGCTACGATAGACTCCCTTTATGTCTATACATCCGGTCGGTGGGATTGATATAATTTGCTACGACAGACTCCCTTTATGTCTATACATCCGGTCGGTGGGATTGATATAATTTGCTACGATAGACTCCCTTTATGTCTATACATCCGGTCGGTGGGATTGATATAATTTGTTACGATAGACTCCCTTTATGTCTATACATCCGGTCGGTGGGATTGATATAATTTGTTACGATAGACTCCCTTTATGTCTATACATCCGGTCGGTGGGATTGATATAATTTGCTACGACAGACTCCCTTTATGTCTATACATCCGGTCGGTGGGATTGATATAATTTGCTACGATAGACTCCCTTTATGTCTATACATCCGGTCGGTGGGATTGATATAATTTGTTACGATAGACTCCCTTTATGTCTATACATCCGGTCGATGGGATTGATATAATTTGTTACGATAGACTCCCTTTATGTCTATACATCCGGTCGGTGGGATTGATATAATTTGCTACGATAGACTCCCTTTATGTCTATACATCCGGTCGGTGGGATTGATATAATTTGTTACGATAGACTCCCTTTATGTCTATACATCCGGTCGATGGGATTGATATAATTTGTTACGATAGACTCCCTTTATGTCTATACATCCGGTCGGTGGGATTGATATAATTTGTTACGATAGACTCCCTTTATGTCTATACATCCGGTCGGTGGGATTGATATAATTTGTTACGATAGACTACCTTTATGTCTATACATCCGGTCGGTGGGATTGATATAATTTGTTACGATAGACTCCCTTTATGTCTATACATCCGGTCGGTGGGATTGATATAATTTGCTACGATAGACTCCCTTTATGTCTATACATCCGGTCGATGGGATTGATATAATTTGCTACGATAGACTCCCTTTATGTCTATACATCCGGTCGGTGGGATTGATATAATTTGTTACGATAGACTCCCTTTATGTCTATACATCCGGTCGATGGGATTGATATAATTTGTTACGATAGACTCCCTTTATGTCTATACATCCGGTCGGTGGGATTGATATAATTTGTTACGATAGACTCCCTTTATGTCTATACATCCGGTCGGTGGGATTGATATAATTTGCTACGATAGACTCCCTTTATGTCTATACATCCGGTCGGTGGGATTGATATAATTTGTTACGATAGACTCCCTTTATGTCTATACATCCGGTCGGTGGGATTGATATAATTTGTTACGATAGACTCCCTTTATGTCTATACATCCGGTCGGTGGGATTGATATAATTTGCTACGATAGACTCCCTTTATGTCTATACATCCGGTCGGTGGGATTGATATAATTTGTTACGATAGACTACCTTTATGTCTATACATCCGGTCGGTGGGATTGATATAATTTGTTACGATAGACTCCCTTTATGTCTATACATCCGGTCGATGGGATTGATATAATTTGTTACGATAGACTCCCTTTATGTCTATACATCCGGTCGATGGGATTGATATAATTTGTTACGATAGACTCCCTTTATGTCCATACATCCGGTCGATGGGATTGATATAATTTGCTACGATAGACTCCCTTTATGTCCATACATCCGGTCGATGGGATTGATATAATTTGCTACGATAGACTCCCTTTATGTCCATACATCCGGTCGATGGGATTGATATAATTTGTTACGATAGACTCCCTTTATGTCTATACATCCGGTCGATGGGATTGATATAATTTGTTACGATAGACTCCCTTTATGTCTATACATCCGGTCGATGGGATTGATATAATTTGTTACGATAGACTCCCTTTATGTCTATACATCCGGTCGGTGGGATTGATATAATTTGCTACGATAGACTCCCTTTATGTCTATACATCCGGTCGATGGGATTGATATAATTTGTTACGATAGACTCCCTTTATGTCTATACATCCGGTCGGTGGGATTGATATAATTTGCTACGATAGACTCCCTTTATGTCTATACATCCGGTCGGTGGGATTGATATAATTTGCTACGATAGACTCCCTTTATGTCTATACATCCGGTCGGTGGGATTGATATAATTTGTTACGATAGACTCCCTTTATGTCTATACATCCGGTCGATGGGATTGATATAATTTGCTACGATAGACTCCCTTTATGTCTATACATCCGGTCGGTGGGATTGATATAATTTGCTACGATAGACTACATCTATGTCTATACATCCGGTCGGTGGGATTGATATAATTTGCTACGATAGACTCCCTTTATGTCTATACATCCGGTCTGTGGGATTTATATAATTTGCTACGATAGACTACCTCTGTGTCTATACATCCGGTCGGTGGGGTTTATATAATTTGCTACGATAGACTACCTCTATGTCTATACATCCGGTCGGTGGGATTGATATAATTTGCTACGATAGACTCCCTTTATGTCTATACATCCGGTCGGTGGGATTGATATAATTTGCTACGATAGACTCCCTTTATGTCTATACATCCGGTCGGTGGGATTGATATAATTTGCTACGATAGACTCCCTTTATGTCTATACATCCGGTCGGTGGGATTGATATAATTTGCTACGATAGACTCCCTTTATGTCTGTTATAAAATAAAATAAGTCATATCTCGGCTGATTTACAGGCAAATACTCAAGAGCAAGAACTGGATGTGAACGGGACAAAGCCACGTCACAAAATGACCATTATCTTCGTTTATAAATGTTCTCGACACTCGAGTTCCGGTTGAAAAATAAAATAATATTTAAATTGCTCTATTTTTCGTCCAATAAAAATGCTTCCCTCCTAATTATACTCGCTTCGTTTTTCGATCCTGTTGAGCCATAAAAAACGCTATAAAATGGCCACACGGAAGTAGAACAGGCAGTCAACAGGTGGCCAGTGTAGAGACCTGTTACGGTCGGACCGAGAGACACCAGCTATCAGCAGGGAGTGCCAGCGTCAACATGTGTGAACTACTATGAGAGATCGACCTAGATCCGAAGCAGGCTTATGAACTTTACGACAAGGGAGTTGTCCCTAACCCTCACGTTCCTGTTGAAATAAACCACTTAAATCTATTTCTCTTGTATTTCTTTCTTGCAACCATACGCTTATCTATAACACTTGTGTCAGAGGCGTACAGCAAGAGAAATATGGCCGACTACACGAGCTTCACCCGAGCCGAACTATTTACTCTCATCAAGGAACAGAAAACACTACTATTCAACTTGAAAACGGGACCAACACAGCCTTCCGAAGCCACGATACAGGAAATTCAAGCCGACATAAACGACATGCTGACTGCCCTAAAATCAACTACTTCAACACCTCCCACCGCTCAAACAAACGGCGATTACAGCTTAATGATACGCCAACAAATCATACGCGACATATTGAACCTAGAGAGAACTTTTCACCCTGGACACGACGTCAACCGATTCATCACGGCCCTAAACAAAGCATACACAATCCACGTCACGCCAGAACTCAGCACCTATCCCAGCCTGGAATGCGAATTCGTCAAATCTGCTAAAGATTTACTGGACCAAAGTATCTTTCAGCAGATGGTTGACTCAAAAATGACATCTCCACCTTCGAACAACTGAAGGAATACTTATTAGCAGCCCACGGAACCCAGATGACTAACTTCCAACACCTCAGTCGAGCCTGGGATCTGGAACGGCGAGACGGCGAAAAATTAACAGACTTCGCGGGTCGACTCGAAAACACACTTAGAGAGGCAGCCATCCACATAAAAAACAAATACAAAAAAGACAAAAATACAGACTTAACAGTCGACGGACTTATTTCCATCATCAGCGCTATGCTAATGAGCGAAAAGGTGAAAATTTGGAACTCAAATCTTTACCCACATCTCGTCAAGACAATGAACAACCACTATTCAGCCATTGGCATAGCCTCCGAAGCTCAAATATACCTTGATCGCGGCGTAAAATCCAACGACACGACTTCGCACAACACTGTGTATTTCACACAGAAACCACAGCGGTCAAAGCAAAGAAACGCGCCACCCCGACACAGCAGCCAACCAAACCCACAGCAGACGGGCCTCGCCAACCCTCCCGAACGTAGCCACCATCCGACACGCAGAAAGCATCAGCACACACCACGAATCAGCGTGTGCAAGAACTACCTCAGAGGTCGCCCCTGCCACCATGGACGCAACTGCCTATATCGCCACCCACCTCGCACTCGGGCACAGGCCCACATCGCCGCAACGAATGATAATACACAAGCCATAAATGATGTGGAACAGGATTTTCGCTTCGGGCAGGACGAGATGTGATGCCTCGTTCGCTATGCCCCTACGTCAGCCATCACACCTTCAATTTTCAAGGACTCGCTCACCATTCACCGCTCGTCCAGTCCACCTTCAACTTCAGGGACATCACCTTCTCTGGCGTCGCAATGCTAGACTCTGGATGCTCCACCTGCATCGTACCAATATCTCAGTTACCCAGAGAAGCCAAGAAACTGATGACCCGCTCCGACGTCGTAGTAAAAGGAATCAACGGCAGCACCACCGCCCTCGGCGAACTGACTTGCGACATCACCATCGCCAGTCGAGACTCACCCACATTCAAAAAGGTTAACGTGCTGGTAACTACCCAAACCACACCAATCCTGATCGGCCAAAATATCCTACGTCACAACACACTCGATTCCTATCTAATTGACAACCAAAATGCGACTATAGAATTCAGACGCACACTTTCCTCAGGATACACAACACACACAGCCGCAATCATATCACCGTCATCGTCAACCAACGATCCAGCATATGGCGCCCAAGCGGACATCATCCAAAACCAGCCTACTATGGAACTACAGCCCAACATCCAGACACTGGATCAAAAGCTAACCTGGCTAAAGCATAACACGGGGTTATCGCTACCAAAACACCCGAACCGAGACGAACTAGAGGCCACTGCAAACTTACTCATTCGCTACGCTGACCTTATCGGCACAGAAAGCAGCAGCAAAGGCACATTCATCCGACCCATCCGCATACCAACCAACGGCCAGTCTCGCAGCCAGAAACAACACCCGATAGCCCAGGCTTTGGAAGCAGACGGAGATACCGAAATTAAGCGTATGGCTGATGAAGGTATCATTGAAAACTGAAGCGACCCCAAAGACTTCAATAGCCCTGTATTTGCCGTACGCAAGAAAAACGGATCGATTCGCGTCGTTGCTAACTTTAAAAGAACTCTCAACAATGTCTTAGTCGATCTTGACCCTTACCCAATGCCAAGGATCGAACACTTGTTCAACAAAATCGGCAAAGGCAACAGATATTTTACTACCCTCGATCTACGCAGCGGCTACTGGCAAATTGAAGTCGACAAGCGAGACCGATACAAAACAGCATTTACTTGGAAGGACCAATGCTATCAATACACGCGCCTGGCCTTCGGCTTTACATCTGCCGGACAAATCTTCTCCCGTTGCATAGCAGAAGCCCTAGCCACGATCACGTCCCGTGACAACATTTCCTCCTATATCGACGACAACGTGGTCCACGCTAGGACATTTAGGGAGTACATACTCTCCATCGAACAATTCTTTACTGCCCTCCGAAAATTCGGACTCAAGCTGAATCCCGATAAATGTTCCTTCCTCGCACCAGAGGCAAAACTCCTCGGACGCATAGTAAACAGCGAAGGATTCAAGGCTGATCCAGAATACGTTCGTGCCATCAGGGAAATGAAACCTCCAACATCAAAAAAGGAATTACAAATCCTTATCGGCCGTTTAGTGTGGATCAGACAATTCCTAGAGACACGTATTCACGAACAAATCAGATCAGATATGTTTTCAAAACTTATGGGTCCCATACACGAACTCAACAAGGTTAATAAACCGTTTGTCTGGACGCAAAATGCCGACAGAGCCTTCAAAAAAATCAAGGAGCGTCTCTCTTCGCCACCCGTCATCTCGTTTCCAGATTTCTCCAAACTTTTTGCACTCACCACCGACGCCAGTGACGTCGCATTCGGAGCAATCCTAATGGAAGAAGCCGACAATGGAAAAAAAGATATCATAGCGGTCGCTTCCCATACATTCAACTCCACGGAACAGAACTGGTCCACGACGGAACGAGAGGCATATGCAATAAAGTGGGCAATATTGAAATTTGATTATTTCCTTCGCAACCGCCCCTTCGTCATCTTCAACGACCACAGATCGCTGACATATCCGGACCAACGAGAGTTCAATAATGCCAAAATACGACGATGGCAAGAAGGAATTTCATGTTATAAATTCGTCTTGGAATATGTTGAAGGAGAATCAAATGTATGGGCTGACATGCTCAGCAGAGGTTGCGGACATAAGAAAACGAAAGCCCCGAACGACCCTACACCGGCAGGCAGGACATTCGAGGTAAGCGGCTCTGACCTCCGTGTATACATCCCATCTTGGTGCCTCGGCGAGTTTAACGTCACCAACGCATTCTTCGCCTATCACTCTACGACCACCATCCCCACTGAGAGAATCTGCAACCACCTCGGCATCGCAGATGAACAACAGAAGGACGACGCCTGGCAAAGATCATCAGCGCCCTCCAGTCACCCACTCCAAGCAAACCTCATATCGATCCTGACGACCACCGAGCTACGCTTTTCAAAAAACATTTGCACCAATTTTTTCTAGAACCAGGCACCTCTGTTTTGATGATAAGAGACAGTAAACACTCTCCGAGATTGGTTGTACCCAGATACCTCTACCAGGCACACGAGTGCAACAACCACTCAGGTGTAACCCGCATTCGAGAACTCCTTTCCAGCTACTGGTGGGAATTCAAAAACCGCGACATCAAAGCCTATGTCGATTCTTGCGACACGTGTGCTAAGTGCAAGGGCAACTACGGTAGACGTACCCACTGGCCCATTGGCCACTGCAAACGAGGAAAGAGACCATTCGATCTCGTCTTTATAGACTTTGTCACAATGCCCAACTCAAAGGGTAAAAGCCCCGTCACAAAATGAACATTATCTTCGTTTATAAATGTTCTCGACACTCGAGTTCCGGTTGAAAAATAAAATAATATTTAAAGTGCTCTATTTTTCGTCCAATAAAAATGCTTCCCTCCTAATTATACTCGCTTCGTTTTTTGAGTCTGTTAAGCCATAAAAAACGCTATAAAAGGGGTCACACGGAAGTAGAACAGGCAGTCAACAGGTGGCCAGTGTAGAGACCTGTCACGGTCGGTCCGAGCGACACCAGCTATCAGCAGGGAGTGCCAGCGTCAACATGTGTGAACTACTATGAAAGATCGACCTAGATCCGAAGCCGGCTTATGAACTTTACCACAAGGGAGCTGTCCCAAACCCTCACGTTCCTGTTGAAATAAACCACGTAAATCTATTTCTGCTGTTGTCGTATTTCTTTCTTGCAACTATACGCTTATCTATAACATGTCTATACATCCGGTCGGTAGGATTGATATAATTTGCTAAGATAGATTACCTTTATGTCTATACATCTGGTCGGTGGAATTGAAACGAATGAAGTACCGAGATTTTTAATATTTAATTTTATGATTAGAAAACCAATGAAATTAGCGAAATAAAACTTTCTTTATGAAAAATACAAATTCTTTGCCGAATAAATTTTAATATTGCAACTTTAATTTAAACGAAAATAAAAAAAAGATAAAACAATAATTAAAATTTTCGTTTTTCTACCTGCTAAGAAAACATGTATAAGAATGTAGGAACAACTTAGAAAACTATTTAAAAAGAAAAGATAAAAGTGATTTCCCATTACCTTCTTCACGGTTTGAATGTAGAGTTTTCCTTCTCTTGGACTAATTGCCAAGTCTAATTCAGTCTACCATGCTATTTAACTCTTAGCTGGTGGGGTGGGGGAGAAGCATTTCTCAAAAACATTTATGCGAAAAAAAAAGGGATCCTAACAAACAAGTGACCCTAACAGAGACTAGAAGAGAATTTGAACTCGGTTCACCAATTCCAATTTCCGTGCCGATATCAATTATGTTACGCACACATCCTTAAGACACGAATTAAATAGCTTAAAGTTAACGATAAATTTATTAAAAGACATACGAGTTGCCAAATAAAAAGATTCTTTACCAGATATCTTGGTAGATCTTGTTGGACAGTGTGACTATTTGTTGGCGTTATTATATGTTCACGGTCTCTACATGCGACATCAGGGCCATCAAGATAGAATCCCAACCGTCAAGAGATTCAAAATCAATGAAACTTGCCAATTACGAATACAAATAATTTGTTATTTTTCAGCAGATGGTTACCAAGCTTTTTCGTTTTTTTGTTTTGTTTTGTTTTCTTTTTCTTAGCGTGATTCTCGCTGTGCCGAGATCTGGGCGGCTTTTGAAACGTACGCCATTACTACCAGTACGACAGTATTTTCAAAGCCACGTCTACTCGAAAACGTTTTCGCTGTTCAAGGAATGGTGCGTACGTATATTACATTCCTGTGAAGATCAATTGCAAAAAAAAATAAATATATATATATATGAAAATTACAAAGATACACGATAGTTATTTGCAATCCTGTGAATGCAAACTGTGATATGAGATTGGGTACTTTAAGGCTGATAGTAAATTCTCCCAGGGGACATGCATTGTGACATCAAACTTCCCACTTTTTCCACGTGCTTTACTCTTTCTTTCTTACTTCCTTTGGCTGAGTCCTTTTAGACTTGTGGTTGTTTTTCTCACACTCTCTCTGTCTCTCTTTTCTTTCTTTTTTCTCTCTGTCTCTGTCTGTCTATCTGTCTGTGTCTGTCTGTCTGTGTCCTCTCTCTCTCTCTCTCTCTCTCTCTCTCTCTCTCTCTCTCTCTCTCTCTCTCTCTCTCTCGTTTGGTCTCCATTTTTTGTCAGGCTGCCTGTTTATTTATTTATTTTTTTCTAGAAGCATTTCATTTGACCTCTGGAGGTTCAAAGATAGATAAAAAAAAACAAAAACATATAGACAGAAGCAGATTAGACTAAGGACAGAAAAACACACACACACATACACACACACATACACACACAAACACACACACACACATACATATATATATATATATATATATATATACACACACGAGTATGTATATATATATATATATATATATATATATATATATATATATATATATATACACGAGTGTGTGTGTGTGCGTGTGTAAAAGAGATGAATAAATACGGTTGACATTCTATATAGGCTAGAAATCTCCCTTTGTTGTGGGATATAAAGATTGCTTTGAAGCAATCTTATAAATGCTATACAATCTAAATTCGAAATAGTAGTGCTCCCCTGACAGCACTCACACACACACACATACGCACACACACACACACACAGATATATATATATATATATATATATATATATATATATATATATATATATATATATATATATATACGTGATAAAAATATAGTTTTATGGTAATGTTATAGTTATGGGTTAAAGTGCTCAATATCAGGAACAGCGCGTACATATAAAAGTAGACATTGAAGTTTAATAGTGACGAAAGTTTGTTCCAGGCTTAAATGAAAAAATGACCTTTCCGATGGCACCAACTCTTAATTTGGTATCTAAGTTGATGGGACACAACCATTTACTTTTTTCTCGATACTAAGTCTGATCAATTCGATAAGGTAAAAATTGCAGCCGATGTCCAAGATGACCTGTAGCCTGTTGTTAACTGGCGGCAAAAGGATGGCTTGGTAATTTTAACGCCTCTAAAACTAAACTTCTCTCCATTAATCATTTGCGAAACGCCTCTCTGCCTTCCATCAGTATGACTGATGCTAACCTCCAGGAAAGTGACACATTGCGACAAATACGAATACAAATGAATTAAGAGTGTAAACTTTTTCAAGTGTGTACTGCTGGAAGCACTCATCTTGTTTTGTTTTTGTTTTGTTTTTTTTATTTCTGATTACAAACGTTTGATCCAATTAATTAATTTTATAGTCAATATAAGTGAATTATCCCATCATGACCTGGACTCACAAACACAAGTTCAACACCAAATTTGGCGGGAATTTGAACAGATTGACCAACCCTAATCATTTGTCAAATGACTCTACGTTTCCCGTCCATTGCTGGAATTTTCAGATCATTCAATCAGAATCTAAAATATTTATAATTCTATCACTTTTTAAAAAGTAGCCGTAAGTCTTACGAAATTTTGGGGAGTGTGTTAAGTTCTGCGATATTTGTACAGCACCAAACATATTATGTATAAAGGTGTACTAAAAAGTTCTCAATCTGATCTAGAAGCCCTTAAAAATCTGATGTTTGATGTGGGGGGAGGACGTTGGCCAGATTTTTGAAATTAAATCAAACCGAGAACTTTTATAAAAACAGCTTGCGCGCTCGGGGAGGGAAATATATAGTGATTTACTATGTTTAGCTTAGTTGTAGCACAATGTCGAAGGTGTGGAGCATCCAGTGAGGATTGAACAAACTACTAAGACGTGAATGATCTAGCGAAACATTCTAACCATTACATCACGTCGAATGACCCTAATGACGGTTGGGGATATATATATATATATATATATATATATATATATATATATATATATATATATATATATATTAAAATAATAGGAAAGAACAATGAGATTCAGAATTCTTAGCATTTATTTTTACAAAACAGCAATCGATACAACTGTAGAGCATAATATTATAATTGTTTTTTTTAACTATATTATCATTGCAACACCGAAATTTCCATGTTTCAAAACTGAAACTTCAATTCAAATTTAATCATAAAAAATAAACTTAAAATACAAAGTACCGTTCCATTATCAAGCGATGCTAAGAATAACTTTTTAGAAATTGATTTATTTAATTTATAAATCCAGACAAATTTGATATTTTGAGATATTGGATTTAAGGAAAATTTAATCGTTTTTTTATTATTTTAGGTGTGTTAAGATTTAACTTATATAGAAAACTCATGTATCTAATGTATTGGTAGCTATCAAGTTGGTCAAGTCAAGGTGGGGGCTGAGGTATCTGTCTATTGATACAAACTTCGTTTTTTCAAGTAGAAATTTGTGGTAGTGTCTATGTTTTAACACATCGTCTGGGTTTCAAAAGCAATACATTTGTCATTTTTATCTTTAATTTTTTATTCAATTTTTATTTTTATATAAATTTCAATTACGATTTTTTCAAAGGGGCATTCAAATATTATTTAGTCACATTATTAATATTTACATTTTTATTCGTACCGACTTAAGATATATTTAATTTATTTACTAAAATTTATATGTTAATGTTAAAATTAATATATAAGAATCTAATTATGTATTCATATGTTAGGTTGATTTTATAAAATTATTTATTACTTAAGGAAAAAATTGACAAAAATCGCTATTTCATTTCTTTGATTTCATAAATTTTTATTTTTCAGAAACTTGATATATATTTAACTTTTTATGTATACACAAAGGACATGGGTCATTTAAAGATCAAGTTCTTGTTTTTTTATCCCTTTATTATTTTACTGTTGGTGTTTTATTGATTTCTTTTAAATGCCAGAAATATCTAAATAACGATGTCTGGTTGCGATATTTAGTATCACTGAAGGAAGTTTGGTGTTGATTCTACCTTAATTTAAATTCATTCTTTGTACATCCTCAAACAACAGAGACTCAAACAACATTAGAATTCTCAATAGATGAGATATTGCATCTTGTCGTACCCCAAATGAGCTTTAGCATGTACTGGTATTGGGGTCCTCACTCGACCTGTACGGTTTTGTGAACCGTTATAGTTCTTCTATAAGATCTAGACATTCGGTGTATTCGGAACGTGAAAGATGGCTTCTAATGGATGAGAAGAGGAAAATCTCTAATGATGTGGTCGCCTGTGAGGTCTGCCTAGCAGGTATAGAATTTTCTATCGGAGGGGTAAGCAATTTCCTGGAATTGTCTGATGATATATATATATATATATATATATATATATATATATATATATATATATATATATCTCATCAGACAATATATATATATATATATATCATCAGACAATATATATATATATATATATATATATATATCATCAGACAATATATATATATATATATATATATATATATCATCAGACAATATATATATATATATATATATATATATATATATATATATATATGCCAGCACTACACTCCTGACCATAGCGAAAGCCAAACTCAGTCGCGATGAGTTGATTTTTATCAAACGGTGTCAGCCTAGCTAATATAAAGTCCATTAGTATCATTAACATAATGAATCTAATTCAGCTACCTCTGTATGCGTGAGGGATTTGAAGGTGAGCATTTTGTTTCCATGCGTGATAATCCCCACTTTTTTGAGATTCGCTTCTGATTCCAGACTTCCTTCGTGAAATATGTTGTTCCAAAGCTACGAGAAGGGGTGGGGGAGAGAGAAGGGGGAGGGAGAGGTGGGGGAGAAGAAACTCTCCCGTCTATGATGGGTTAACAGTTCAGATTTTTTAGAACTGAAGTGCCAAACGACACACACACACACACACACACACACACACACACACATATATATATATATATATATATATATATATATATATATGTAAGGCCTGTCTACTTAATTTTTTATTGCATTTTCCAACATTGTGTACAAACACTCCGAAGTTCATATTTTGTTATTTTTGTTCAAGTACTTTCGACTTTTTCAACCATTATCAAGCACTGGTGTGGCAGTTAAGCTTTCTTTGTCTGCATCCTGGTTTTCTTCAGCAAGCTGGACGTTTAAAACGGTCTAGCTTGACCTCATTTTAATTTAAGTTTTATTTTTATCTTTTATTTTTATAATACTGACAAAATATATGTACACATTAATGATATCGTTGACCACAGATGAAAATGAATGAAACATATGACAACATAAAATTTAAAATAAAACACAAAAGTCTTCGTATGAAAACACTAGAACACACACACACACACATATATATATATATTCGAAATTAATACAAAGGTAACCTGTATCTACTTTCAAAAGACGATGTACCAAAAACAATATGAATTTTTGTACCTATCTGTTTGTTTTGTCACGGGCCTGGAATATATGCCTTGATACCTTAACTTCCAGAATCAAAAATGAGAGATTGACTTTCCCGCCTAACAATGCCACGTGCGCGTCTCGTCAGGTCATGTGAGTGTTTTTATATTATCGTGAATATTTATAATTAATTTTTATTGCTATTTTTGTTTGGCTCAAGAGGAGATAACCTTTTGCTTATCCACAACTTCGAGCATAATACTCAACATCCGAAAATTGGAAAAAAAATTAAACAGACAGAGAGAGAGAGAGAGAGAGAGCAATTATTGCTGAAAGAGCCTATCAAGCTTTAGATAAAACTGGTTAAAAATTTCGAGCTTTTGAGATAGACATCTCGGAAGAATTTGACAAGATTTAACATATTGTTCTTCTCCACAAATTGCAAGGTTAGGGTATTTCCGGGGGGGATTTTTGAACTGATTCAGTCTTTATGTTGAATCCATTGTTAGGTCTGCTGAAAATCGCTCCATTGTGTCGTGCGAGACATTTTTTTCGCCAGGGCCTATCTTGCATAATTATAAATCTACCATTCGTTCATGCTTTAAATATTGCTGCAGCTACATCTGGTGCGGTCCTCCAACTGTATTTAGAGATTCTTGATAAAATCCAAAGAAGAATCAGCAATATTATTGGTCCTGAGCTAACATCTCGGCTTCAGACTGACGAAATGTAGTTTCCCTGAGCCTAGTCTACAAAATATTAGATGGTAATTGTTCGGGTGAAATCTTCGCTATTGTACCCATACTTTAAGCGCAGTACTAGATTAGCGGCAAGTTCACAACAATTGATAGGTGAATTGGCTAATTGTAACCGTAAATTCTATGTTAACAGTTTCTTTTCTCATATTTCTCGTTTATGGAACTCTCTTCCCGTTCCACACTTTTCAGCTAATGTTTCTCTTTTGTTCTTCCACACTCAGTAAACGCTTGTGTCGTAGTGGCTTTACTACCTTGCATGGGGCGATACGATTAACACACACACACACACACACACACATATATATATATATATATATATATATATATATATATATATATATATGCGTACCACAATCTTTGAAAAAGAAGTCCCATTCATATAAAAAATATAAGTCGTCTTTTGTCTCTTCGCAGAATTCTCTTCATGACAAAAAAATTTAATTCCCTGAAAGAAAACAAAAGTAACCTAAAGTAGAAGGAATTTAAAAACTCTTTTGAGAAGTTGGAATTATAAAATTTCCTGAATGACAACAGAAGATTGTGGAAGAAAACAGCAAATAACTTGCTGAATAAAGATAATGTCGAAAATAAATTTTAAATTTTTATGTCTAAATTTCTCTGACAACCTACTGAAATGAAATTCTGAACTAAAAATCTTTAATTTAATTTATGGGAGTAGACTGTTTTCATTCCACTGCCCATGTCTCGCATTACCTCGTCCAATTCTTATCTTCATGGACAGACACGGTCAGTAGAAGAAGAACAGTGTTTTTTTTTAATTATTTTAATAACCCTAGTATTTTTGCATGGTTAGTGTGATTTAATGGATAACGGAGAGCCGAGTTCGAATTCCTGTCAGGTTCGTTACATTTACTTACGCGCAAATCCCCCTTGGGAAAGGTCTGAATCCATCTCTTCTCCCCCACCTAGTTATGGGTTGAATAACAGGACAGGCGTGGTTCTATAGCCTTGGTTGGCAATCACTCTAATGAAGAAAGAAGCTATGATTGAAAAATATTCTGCCGAGTCAGCCATTAATCGAAAGAGTTATGATCGCCCAATCGAATATCACGTATAACACTTAACTGACTGATGGGTTGCAGAACAGTGAGTGGCTGGGATAATAAGAATACAAACATTACTTTCTATTTCCCTTGATACAATCGATAAAATCAAATAAATAAGATTGATGATACGATGATAAACAGTCGAAATGAAAAAAAAAAAAAAAAGAACAAAGTATAAGAAGGTTAGATTGGATTAGTGACTTCCTTATCTTCTGAACATCGATCATCCTTGCAAAATGGCCGAAGACAAAAGCCACAGATTATTTTCCCAATTAAGCGATTGCAGTTTCGAATCTTCCTTTATTCACTTATCTTCACGGCCACGTAGCAAAACTTAAATTTATGTCATGATATGAATTTCGTAAAATACATCTGTTGGATGCTTTAGTACGCATCATCAGTGATCTTTCTAGCCGAGGTTCATTAGGGGTTTCGGGTCTTTCAATATCATACCCCCCTCTCCATGGTGACCCAACCGATACTGATCTGGTATCGAATTGTGTACCTTCCGTTAGCTACAGTTTTTTTCCATCTTCCAAAGTACACACCATACGACTCTTTTTGGCAATTTATTGTCCAATCCCGGATGACTTCCGGTTCACCAGCAGTGTACGCTCTTCCATAAAAAAGGAAGGAAACGCAGCCACAATTTCTATCTGATCAGGAATATGGCGGCATGCTTGGCTTAAAGTAGTAAGTACAGAGTTAATTCACCCCGCTGAGACATATACATACACACACACACACTCAGAAAAACGCACTGAAACATCAGATTCTATTTAAATAAAATTATTTTCTTAAAAATGTTTCTTAAGTGAAAACAATAGCGTTGGTTCGTGAATTTGGTGCCATAGTAATTGTGAATTGATAATACTGAGCAATAAGTAAATATTAAATAAGAACTGGTCGAGATATTGCAAAACGACAACAGGCAATTCCGTAATATAAATAAAGTGTTCAATTCGGACCTGATGAAGAGTAGCACAACGGCTGAAACGTTGTGATGATGCAGAAGTACATTTTCAGTCGTTTTTAGCAACAAATAGACACACGCACACAAACACGCAAATATATATATATATATATATATATATAATAACTTTAAAAAATTAAACTGTTGAAAAAATTAATATTAGCCAAAGAACGGCATAAATAATAAAAAAGTGCTCAACAAAATTTTCTAAAAACGAAAATGCAGAGCTATATAAGATATAAAATAATTTTCTTCTATCGCGGTTTCTACTCATCAGGTATTATATATATATATATGTATATATATATATATATATATTGCGTTTTACAAAATGTAAATATATGCGTGTAGGAAGTGTACTCAAAAGTTACGGCTACCCGGGATTGTTTCTTCATTTAGTCAGTTTTTGTGAAGTGGTTCACCGAGCTGAGAACTTTTCAGCAACATATATATGTGTGTGTGCTGCATGTCGATACATCGATAAATAGATTGATATGCATGTCTGTATCAAATTAAGGATCTTCTCAAAAGAATCAATGAACTTCAAACACGAAATGTTCTCCTCCAAAACAAAAAGAAATTTTGTTGATAGAAAATAATGTTGTTTTTCCCCTCATAGTTAAGCGATTTAGTGAGATACGCGAAATATTCGTGGAGACGTAACAAATTGTTGGTTGGGCGTAAAAGTGATCAAATGAAGACAAAAATAACTGTCGCAATTATTCTAAAAATGGTACTGATGATTTTTGTTTGGAAGGAGTTCACTATTTACCCATAGCTGAGACCCTAACAGGTACTACTGGGTCAGGGTGGACCTGAAAACAACAGAAGTTACGAGGTGGTTCCATGCTCTTAAAAACCTCCAATCTATAGATCAGTTGCCTTGCTGCCTGATGTAGTTCATTATCTTACACAGGACATGATTCTAAACAGAATTCACAGATACTCCGATCCTATGCTGATCAATACGTAAATGATACTATCATTTTTTACAGATAATGTGCGAATGGCGTCTAATGTTTTGAATGATATCATCATTGTTTATTGTTCCAAGATTTTCTGAAGTTAATTCCTTTTACTGTGGCAAAGTTATAAAATTATAGAAATCTAACAATTGAAATTTAATATTATTATAACGCTTTTTAAATTTTAAATGCTGTCACTTAATTGTTTAGCTTAAAACAAGTTAAAAATTTGTTTCGAATCTTCCTTATGCATCGTATATAGATATGTATAGACGAGTGGTTTATCCGCGAAACTTAAAGTCGGTCCTAAGATAAGTCATTTGTACTTTTCCTTAACTTGAGTATTGTTCGTCTGTTTTTGATACTGAACACTTTCGTTACCAAAATCTGTTCGCGGTAACTTTTATTAACTTACGTTTTTTTTATTAGGCGAAATTTGTGTTGTTATATATATATATATATATATATATATATATATATATATATATATATATATATATATATATATACAGGGTATTGATTGTCAAATATATTTATAGGCTAAATAACTTAAGAACCTCCAAAAGGTCACAAACAAACAGTGTTTACTTCGGTTTTTAGGAAATAAAAACAACGGTAACTTAAATAGTGTAACTTTATTCCGACATTTTACAATTTGTCTTATTTTGATAAGAACATCTTAATTAACTTCTTCCACCACACATTGTGATAGCATCAAGGAAGCAATCTTATAAACAGAATATCAATCCGTTATCTCAAAGACATTTCGCCATTGATACCATCTCGCATCTACGTTGCAAGTTACTTGGGTGAGCGGATTAGTTAAAGATTCATCCAGTTTTTACAAATGATTATTTCACGATCTGCTATAAGAATTCCCAAAGCTGAGTTTTATTTTGCGTTACTTCTCTCCACTTCCAAGAACCTCGTTAGTCCGAGATCAAAACGTTGTTTCATGCCAGGCATGATCAACTCAATAGGACTTCCATTTATTCGTCTTGTTTTCAATTACTTGACGTAATCTTACAAATCCCTGCATTGTTATCTGTTGCAGAAATCGAAATTATTTTCTACATTTCTTTCTCACCATTTTATCCAAATGCTTCGGTCTTAATCCAACACTGAAATACAGAAAAAATTGGCTTCAATTTTATAGACTTGATTCTGAATCCCATCAACTGATATAAAGGCAGAATTTCAGCCACAACAATCAGTCGGTCTTCCTGGCTCCTTATCTGACTACATCCATCTCACCAACTCACACATAGAATATGCAATAATGATTTCACTTGTCCGGGTACTGCAAGGAACGTGCCGTGACCCTGCTCATCAGATTGTCATTATAACAACCAATCCCAAAGAAATTATTGTGCCCATTTTTATCATATTGTTTCCAGAGTAACAACCTCCAGTTAATTTGCTGTGACTTTGCTTGTTAGTTTTTTGGCATAGAAATCATAGCTTCATATAAGCTGTTTACCATGAAATTTATTTAAGTTCTTCCTGACGGATAGAATTAATTTTGCTGTATTTGTTTTTCTCATCCACCCGGTTTATCACTAAGAACTCATATCCTTATTAATATATATAGTTTCCGTCTAATCTCTTTTTTTTTTATCCATTTCTCTTTAGAACGATATTACAATTATTTTGCAAGTTTCATATTGAGAAGCTTGCAGCATATTTGTTTTTGCGTTGGTATGCTTATCGACGAACAAATAATGACAGACCATCGATATGTGATGATGACAAATAATGACAAGTTTTTACTGCAGTTATTTCAGGAATAGGAAAGAATGGAAAAAGTATGGAAATCCCCAAGCGCATAAATTTAGCATTAAAGAAATAAGGTTCTAAAAGGAATAATTTGTACATAAGACCTTTATGCAAAGAGGTCAAAAAATGAATAATATTGGTTCTTAAACAAGAAATTCTGCTAACGATAACATTTTCTACTCGTCATGCATTCATTCTACCATCACAACGTTCCTTACCAATCGAAAATCTATTCGTAATATTTCTCATTTTTACTTGTAAAAAAAAAGTCCGTCGCATCAAGTTACTTCAGACGGGTGTAGAAATGGATCCAACATGGCCTAAATTGGCACAGAACGCTAAATGCTTTATGCTCTAAAGATATTAATTCTTTAGTCACAAGTTAGCCGACAACTCAGACATTCATTAATGATTTTATTAGGATTTTGGTAACGAGTTTTGACATTCGGTAATAATCAATCAGGTGATTACGGAACATAGACAGAGAATTGTACCTTCAACATGTTGCAGGAAAAAAAAAACCCACGCAAAATAAAAGAGTTAAAGTAAAAGGAAATAGTGAAAACGTTTATTGGAGTAATAAAATCTGACACAGTGCGTTGCATATATATATATATATATATATATATATATATATATATATATATATATATATATATATATATATATATATGCAATATTGCATAATGTGGCACAATGTGTTGCATATATATATATAAATTTATATATATATATATGTATGTATGTATGCAACGCACTGTGTCAGATTTTATTACTCCAATAAATGTTTTCACAATAAAATTGTTCTTAAGTAATGTTTTTAAAATCTTCATCATCTACCTATATGAGCAAAATATCGTGTGAGGTTCAGTTGATAATATTTGTTTTTATCAAAAGAAACATTGATAACATGTCAGGTTTGTGTGAGAGAGTCACATAAGCGTATGGTCGTCAAAAACGGACAATTGCGATAACCCTTTCTAAGCAAACAAGTCGCGTTGAATTTATAAATATCTTGATTCATTAAACTTTACTTGTAAAAAAAAGGAAAACTGTATTAATTATACCGGAATGTATGTAAATATTAAATTTGATAATGACAATTCGCGTATTTATAAATCTTTCAAAGAGAAAAAAAAAGTCAATGAATCATTTGATAGATTGATTTATTTTTTACAACTTACCAAACTTTTGCAGGTTATTTAAGGCCTGAAAATATTTTTAGACTGTAAGAATTGTTTTGGAGATAATAATGATTCTTACTGATTACTACTAATTAATCCATAGGTGGGAGAGAAGACATATATTCACACCTTTCCCCTGTGAGATTTGCGTGAATTTAAACTGGTCGACGTTGCTTAACGGCCGTCACTCTAAATGAATTGTTGTCGCATTTTTAAAAAATGATTATAAATTGTATGACATCTTTCTTAGAGTTAAAGTAAAAAAAAAATCAAATTGAAGCGGATGTTAATATGGAAGAAAGAATTGCTTTTTTTTCATATGGAATAT
>OZ010597.1:75051312-75083812 GCA_963932145.1 Acanthosepion lycidas | reverse complement strand
AATATCTCATCTATTGAAGATCCTGACAACATAAAAGTCTATATAGGTTGCAAAAGCCATGAGTTCAAGAAAAGATTCAATCAACATCAAAGTTCCTTTAGGATAAATAAATACCGAAATCAGACGGTCCTATCGAAATATTTCTGGCACTTAAAAGATACCAATAAAACACCTACAGTAAAATGGAAATCAATAAGAAAAGCTAAAATATGTAGGTCATTAAATGACCCATGTCCTTTGTGCATACATGAGAAACTATATATTACTAGGTTTATAAAAAATAAAAAATTACTGAATCAGAGACATGAAATAGCTATTCTTTGCCGACATTGTCAAATATTTTCCTCAAATATTTTTTTAAAAGAAAAAAAAAAGAAAAAACGCGTAGCTGGTAATATACGTAATAATAATTTTTAAATAATTTAAGTAATTCTATTACATTTATTTGTTTTAAAAAGAAATATAATCTATTAGTAATTAAAAGTAAAAATAATATTTTAAAATTGTAGATCAATACAACGTATTCTAATCCAAACACCCCTTTTAGAAAGAATCTGTATGTATACAAGTAGAAATTTAACGAATAAAATGCCGAAAAACTTTTTGCCGTTGATAAAAAAAAACAGACGACATGCGTTGAACGGATGACATAATTCATTGAAAAAAAGGACCCCTACCCTATCTAGACTTAACCCATTTTCGAACGTAACTCATAATTGATACAATAATAGTTAATAAAAAAGAACACGCTACCGCCACTGTCTAAATGATTGGATTTCTCTGTATCCTTGGAAACAAAAATTATGAATGTATGTGCTTTTGAAACTCAGTAAATTTAAAAATAAGTTATTCCAAAATTCGCTTGAAGATGGAACAGAACTAATCCTTTTATTTTAATATAATTGAATTTGAGGTTATTGTTTTCTGTTTTTGAAACATGGTAATTCCTGTGTAGCGATGAAACCATATTTTTAAATTAGTTAATTTATAACATATATATATATATGTGTGTGTGTGTGTGTGTGTGTTGTATTTCACTCTGACTGACTCTATCACTAAAATTAGTCTGAAAAAGTCTTTTCTCGTAAAGGAACGTGTCATTTAGAAGTCTTTTTTATTTTTGTCATTTGGCTACCCACAAACGATAGATAGATAGATAGATAGATAGATAGATAGATAGATAGATAGATAGATAGATAGATAGATAGAAAAGAAGAGATTCCGGTAGATAAGATCTCAAGAGATCGCTCAATAAGATGAACTTTAAGAGCTTCCGTCGTCCACTCTCGTTGTAAAGGCCACTTGTTCCTTCTTGAATCAATTTCTTTTTTTAACATGAAAGAATCAAATATCAGTTTATCAATGCCATTTGACCAGTTTTTCTCCCTTTAATCGACTCAACACGAAAAAGACAAGTAAGTATTCTTTCAATGAATCTACAAATGACAGGGCTGCTTCAAACGATCCACAAAAAAAGCTGACCACCTTTAAAGTGAATCGAAAACAAGGGTCATATCTTTACTTTTCATTGGTCGATTCATCGTATTTAATTGATATCCCGTGATGCAATTAACTAAAACCCAATGTACGTTTTGTTCGCTCCTCTTACACACAACGTGATACGAAAGACATTTTTTTTTTATTTTCGACCATGGACAAAGCAAATGTCTAAGTCAAACATTTTTTCTTACTTATTCTTTTTGGACTATTTTATATCCATTTCTCCGGAGAACTTAAACAAAAGAAAGAAAAGATGCAGCCAAATAAAAGCTTTACAAAGAAAACGTTTCTATTTACATATGTTGAAAATAGGTATCTACCTATCTTCAACATATGTAATGTGCGGCATGAGTTCTTAATAATTCTTCTTATTTCTTTTATCCCTTTTACATCAACTTTCTTTTTCGTTTCATATTTGTAATTGCTTTGTCACCGTGGAATATCTATAGAACGATTTTTAATAGAATATCCTTTCGTGACGTCTCGAAAGGATATTCTATTAAAATGACTTTCCGCGGATTCCATGATTTCTGGCGAAATATATTAGTTTTCACTAGACTTGATGCATATCAAAAACTAAAAGACCCAGTCAACGCTGCTGGCGGAAGAAGGTATGGTTTCATGCCTTTTCCTAGTGGATGCAACAGATTAGCTCGGAATTTGAACTCGGCTTGCTGATTCCACTTTTCGAACCAATAACTTTTTACGCCAATCACATATTCTACGAAGCGATGGAAACTGACGAAAACACCGCTTACAGAACATATTATATGCATTTTCTATGATAAATAATTTACTCCAGCAAATCATTGCTTAGTAAGTGAGTTTGATCCTCAATCTGGGTCTTCTAACAGATTAAAAACTAAGCTTAATAGCTATCAACTTGGATGTCTACCATAAAAGAAAGCAACTCTAGCAAAGAAGTTTCGTTTTTTTTTTTGTTTTTTTTTGGAAACTATTGTTCACCTAATAGAAAACCAAATAGAGCCACTCAAATTAAAGTATTACTGAATGAGGTTGTTCTCTGTTTAATTGATTTGTTTTTTACGACTTATCAACCTTTTTAACGCTATTTAAAGGCGAAACGTATTTTGAGTTTATTAGAATTTTTTAGTGATAATAATGATTTTCTGATACAAATCTTAGTATTTAACCCATAGCTGGGAGGAGAAGAGATGGATTCATACTTTACCCATGGATATAACAAAACCGACTGGAATTCGAATTCGGCTTTCCGATAACCTAACCCCAGCCGTTATCCGAGTAAACAGCACCTGGTATTCCCGAGTAGTCACCCATCTAGGGACTGACCAGGTTCAACGTTCCTTAACTTCGGTGATCATATGAGAACCTATGTTTCAACGTAATATGACCGTATGCCCTCTACGTAAGATAAAGTGCAAGTTATGCGGATATATAAGATAGTAGTGATCGGGAAAACATCCACTCGGGAGTCTGTTTCACAAAGTAGTCGAAGGAGCTGTCTGGGTGGTACTTTCTTTTTACCAATGGAATAACAGCTCATAGCTGTAAAGATCTGAACATGATGAAGTCAGGAATGTAGATTGTCTGAACCTTTGTCATGAAAAGAGTGATAGAGTTGGCAATAGACATGCAACGTTTCATATGTGGGGAAAGGGATACCAGGGTTGAAAATAATGAATTGCTCACAAGAGATTAAATGCGTTATGCTTTTGAACTCTATCAAGACTGGAAAATGAACATTTAGCAGCAATAAAAATGTAATTGATTCAGTAGAATATTTGGCAATCTTTAACACAAGTCGGATAATAAGTGAAATTACATAAAAAATGATGTAGTTCACGGTATGATGTTAAAGTATATCCGGAAGCAAGGCCTTTGAACAAGAGATTGGAGGTTTTGAAGAGGTGGATTTGCTGTTGTCCCCAGGTCCATTTTGTTGCTAAACAAAATCAACCGACATGAAAGAACCAACATAAAAGAAAATCTTTCATGACATTAACCAAAATATAATATCCTACAATTTCGCAAAGAAATCAAACTACGTTGTAAATTATAACTTCAACAAAACTATAACATAAAACACACATCTCACTACCACCCTCGTAACTATGTCCATATAAAAACATGTATATGCACAGAAGATAAGTATTATCTACCATGTCTTCAACTGTGAAAGCAGAATAACAGATATCATATTTTTATTACTTCAAATCTCCCAAGAAAATTAAATATCAGCATTGTTGTTAAACAAACAAACAAATCAAACCAAATCAAATCAAATCAGTTATGGTAGTCATTATCTCCATTTTTTGCTCTGATCTGATTCTTGTAAAGACAGAGCATAGCAGGTGGAGCCAGATACTTTTAGTAGAGTGAGTTCAATCTTCACAAAGGCCAATTCAAGTTCTCTATATTTATACTTATTAAAGGCTGAATGTCACATTTTGACCCACCGTGTGTCATACAAAGCAAAGATTGTCTATCATGTTTTATTCTCGACCAAAGAGAAATCTAAAACGTAGGCTTTATTTTATGGAATCGTCATGAAAATGAAAATATATTCTTTTTTTTTTTTTTTTTTACATAGCCTCTTGATAACATATAGGTCTTTAAAATTCGTCAGAAATCAAAGAGTCACACGTTTTTCGTATGGGAATTTGTGTGAATTCTTCGAATATGGATATTAGAATTCCTCTTTTATTCAAATAAATTCATTTATCCAATGAGGAAAAGCCATTCGGATAAAAGAAAAAAAATCATAAGTCGACATACAAAGATATCGAGGAAGGCATTGATACTTAACGGGAAAATAGAAACATGTAGATAATTTATAGGTAATAGGTAAGTAATTTATATCCATAGACGAGACACGTTCAGAAAGTATTCGACTGTTGGACGTAAAATATCAATTTTGTACATTTCACAAATTTTCTTTAATCATCTTCAATATTCCTCTAAAGAGTTCTCAAATTTCGCCCATGACTATTCATAAAGATCTGTTCTATATTTCTGAAGTGAGGTATTGTAATTATTTACATAGTTCGGACTGTTGTCCTTATCTTTGTTGACATTTTCACGACGCTTCGGCTGCTGTACGCTCCGGCCTTCTTCAGGTGAAAAACCCTTTATTTTGTCCACCGGGGTAGATTTTTCTAGTTCCTGATATGCCTCTGCTGGATATCTCAGTTATCTACCTTTGACTCAACTCTTCACGTTTTCTGAAGTAGTCAGGTATTGAACACACTATTTGGGCAAACGCTTTTCTCTATTGGTCTATGCCTCTTTGAGGACAACACTGTATGAAATTTTAGGACTTATAAAATTAATGTCTCAGTAACGATTTCTAATAACATATATATAAAGATACGAATAGGCAAGAATATAGATAGATACATAGATATGAATAGACTGAGATAGATAGATAGATAGATAGATAGATAGATAGATAGATTCTATTTATTATTGTAAAATACAATAATTGTGACACATGGCCTAAAAAGTGGGGTTGGGGTTGATCATCCTTACCTATCCTATACCTAGCTAACCCGATTCACGACCCATTCATTCAATACAAATAAACCATTCACCAAAAGAATTACCATTCACCTTTTAGTCCTACATATGCCACAATACTACATCCACAAAGGGAACCTAAAAATTAACCCCATGATTTAAAATTTTCTTATGTACAAATGTTCATTATATATATATATATATATATATATATATATATATATATATATATATATATATATATATTTAACGATGATGTGAAATGATGGGGAAGGTTCTAAATTCCAATACAAAAAAAATATATAAAACAGAAACTAACAGAAAATAATTGATGTTAATAAGACCCGCCTACCCCACAAAAAAATCAGAGTTGCCGCTGTATGCTGTCATCAGAGAGAATCAAGAGGCTAACTCTCTAACGGAATGAGAGAGGTGAAAAATAAATGAAGGGTGTGGGAAAATCAAAGACTGAACCAGTCGAGATGAAAAAAGGGGCCAAAACAAACTGGGGATGTTGGGACTCTCAACTTGGCTCATAGCAGAAGTAAGAAGCCAGGAACAGGCCAGGAATGACACTCACTCACATTAACAAGGTACACAAAAGAGGGTCTACCTTAACCAGGGGGAGGGTTCACAGGAAACCGCCCGGTTGCGACGAAAGATGACTTAAAAAAGGAACTCAAGGAGAGCCCCTTTCACGCGAAGCAAGCTCGCTACTTTTACCCACCTTTCGTTGAAATTTGTCGACACCAAACGCTTTCTATCAGTTCTGATCTTCACTTTCAGCTGATGCTGAAAGTATCTGATCAGAACCTGATGAGAATAGCGTTCTTGTCGCAAAATCCCCTCCTTTCGCGTCATCCAGATCACCATTCTTGCCACGGCTAGCAACGTTAGAAACACCATTCGCTTCACCCAAGAATACGGGTCGACACATTGATCGGGTCGACACATTGATCGGGTCGACAAGTTGATCGGGAGCGATACGAGCCGTCAGCTCGCCGACGTAGTCCCAGAAAGGGCGTACCTGAGGACAATGGCAGAAGGCGTACAAAGCCGTTTTTACTAAACCAAGATCGCACCGGTAACAGTCGGGCAAATCCGCCCAGCCCCATCTGAAGGCCATGTTGTTGAGAGATAGCACGTTTCGGATCAATCGCCAGGTAAGCGAAAACTTACTGAGGTAATTCGCCGCTGGCGCCCAAGACCAGAAATAGCGCAACTCGTCCACCGACAAGCCGAGCCGCTCACAGAGACGGTCCTTCGCGACCCCCTCCACTAATTCACGATACAAGACCTTTCGAAGCCGTAAAAGGTCACTCGACCGAGGAAAAAGCCACTCGACACACGCTGAGGAAAGTCGACAATTTCCCGGGCCTACGACAGCGCTTAGCCAAGGAAATGAGAGGAGTAAGGCTAGGGAAGGCGTCTCTAACACTCCCCTCCAAAATCAAATCTTCAGTCAAAACACGGCGTATGAAAGCCGACCTCGAGGCGTGTCGATGACTAACCAAGTGCGGCAAGAAGACGTTGGATACAAGCTTCTTTACGGACCTTCTGCTTGCGCCCACCTCACAAGAGGGTGGACAACAAGCGCTCGATCGCTTCATATGGTCCTTGCAAAGAGGAAGTACAGCTAAACGGTAAAGAACGAGAGGAAAGACTAAGTGGCAAACGCCTCATCTCTACCCTTCAGGGACAACCTCCTTCGGAGCCAAGTCCAGACCGACGCCCCGACCTTTTCCTGTACTTCTGACCAATATTTCTCCAACTGCACGTCGGGTCCAAACCATAATCCGAGAATGCGGACAGGACCGTCCGTCCAACTGAAGGGCCCCAGAAGAGAGACCCATTTCCAGGCACCTAACCGCAAGCCGGAAGACTTGTTACGGTTAATCTTGGCTCCTGCAATCTTTTCGTATCGTTCTATCGCCTTCTGTACTACCTCAAGCAAGCTGCGACAGGACGCGAAAATGAATACGTCATCGGCGTACGCGGAAAACCTGGCTCGAGCCTCACCAGGGACGGCGATTCCATGTAGGGTCGGACTGCGCGCCCCGTCCCTCAGCCGGCGAAGGAGAGGCTCCAACGCCAAAGCGACAGTGGGCAACCCTGACGTACCGACCGAGACAGCACAAAAACGCGCGACCGCTTTCTGTTCATCTGTACATCAGCACTGGGGGAGCGATACAGGAGGCTAATCCACTTGCAGAAGTCGGGTTGGAAATCGGCGGCCTGCAGAACAGCAGCCAGATACCGATGGTCGACCCTATCAAATGCCTTGGACTGATCCAAATTGATCAGCGCGGCTTGCTCGTCGTCTTTTACACCCTCTAGGATCGTGCAGATCAGATGCAGGTTGCTCTGAATTGTTCGGCCCTTCACAGCACAAGTCTGATCGGGTCCCAACAGACTCTCGGCAACTGACTGCAAACGCTCCGTCAGAATCTTGGCCAAAATCTTTAACTCTGTGTTCAGCAGAGTTATGGACCTGTAATCGTCTAAATCCCGCCCACCATCCTTTTTCAACAGCGTGATCACACCCCTGGTGATCTGATGGGGATGGACCCCTGCCGGAACCAGTTGTTGAACACGACAGTCAAAATCGGCACAAAGATGTGCGACAGCCTCAAGTACAATTCATAGGGTAAACCATCAAGTCCCGGAGACTTGCCACTGACGGCCTTCTTCAATGCTAAGTAGACTTCGCCCTCCGTGATCTCACCCACGCAGCTATCCGCTTCAGTAGGCGAAAGCCAAGGAAAGTCAGCCAAATAGCTGCGAAACTCATCCCCACTGAGACCATGCTCCTTGGTAAAATCGGCTCTCGAAATGCCGCCGAAACGCCTCGCACATATCGTCATCGTCAGTCGACCTCAGAGTACGTCCCTCCGGGGTTTTCACTTCACGAATGTAACGATCGGAACGTCGACGGATCTCTTCCTTGCGCAATTGTGCGCCCATGTTCACGGCTTCGTTAGACATCTTGTTTAACCTATGTCTAACTACCTGACCCTGGTAGCGCTCGCTAGCCGCGCGCTCCACGGACGGCTTAGCTAAACCTATCTCTATGGAGTCCCCCCACCAGCCACCGCCCGAGATAAATTTTAAGTGTCTTCAACTTTTTAGCCTTATCTAGTGCAAGCCGCTGGCTATATTCGGTGGCGAAGGACCTAATCCTATCCTTAAGCCTATCCCACCACCTAATCCCAATAACCGCCTCCACTAGTTTTCGCTGCACTAGTCTAATTAGCTGTTGCTGGAAGTCCCGCCTGTCCAGTAAGGACAGATTGAACTTCCAGTGTCCAGCCATTCTAGGCCTACAATCTAACGCTATCCGGGGACAGACGAGTCTATGGTCCGAATAGCATAACCCGTGGAACGTTGGACAATCTAGCATGTCTATATCGGCCCTTCTCACTATCACCCTTTCCAGGTAGCTGGCCATCTGGGTAGACGCCTACTTACGAGTCTACGTCCACATCTCCCGCCCTGTCTATCTTGGGGTCCAGGATGGTATTCCAGTCCCCACTAAGACTAAGCTCGAAGAATCAACCAGGAACGGACCCAACTGTCGAAAATACGAGACACGCTCCCCTGATATTTGGGTGCATAAATCGCAACGATCCGAAACGAACTACTGTTCCAAGCAATATCAGCCACGATACCCCCCCCGCGCATCGACCTGGATAAGGCCCACCCTCACATCCAAGGCACGTTTAACCAGCAAGGAAACACCTCTGGCCGGCTGGTCCACGTATGCTGAATAGTCAACATAGTCGCTAGACAGCACACGCGCATCAACCTCGCAAGCAAAGTGTGTCTCCTGGATCGCAGATACATCTACGACGAACGACAAGAGATCACGAAGCAGGCGGGCGGCCTTACTCCGATCCCTCAAGCACCTCGCATTCAAATTAGCTATCTTGAGAGATATTTTTCAAGTTGATTATTCACAGATTGGGCGGCAATCTGCGGCTGAAAGGACCCCGATGGATTGTCCCATCTCTGTCGTCATACGACCATCTCGGAGAATACTGCCAACATCCGAGGGGTACGTCAGTTTTAATGTCCTGTATAATGAAGGATGGAGGATTATCGGACCCTCCTTGTACAATATTTCTGTAGCTTTCTCAGTTCCGGTGTTCCTATTTCCGCCATAAGGATCTCCGGAAAGGTTTCCTTCGTTTCGTGAAGATGATCCCACGCTATTAGATTTCGGCCTGTGCTCTTTATCCATGTTATTACGCCAGCGGCCTTGGGAAATTTCGGGGATCACTTGTAGCAATCTTTAACAAGTGCTTCAACAAAGCTCTTTTTTGCTTCGACATGCCCGCTTCTTGTCCACACAGAAGAAGAACTCTGCTGGGAGGTGCTGGGTTTTGTGGATTTGGAAAGTGGGGTGTTGGAAGGAGTAGAAATATCATCAGCTGCAGTGGTATTGGGTTTGATGAAGAGGTGTATTGAGAATGGGGAACAGTGGTGCTTTCAGAGGGGAAGGAGGAAGGCTTCTTCTGGTATTTTCTTCAGGCTTCTTGGCTCGCGAAGCCGAGGCTGATTGAGCCTTGGTTTTGACAGATATGAATAGACTGAGACAGATATGATAAATAGATATATAGATATGAATAGACTGAAATAGATATGAATAGACTTAGACAGATTGATAAATAGATAGATAGATAGATATGTGTAGACTGAGATAGATAAATAGATAGATAGATAGATAGATAGATAGATATGAATAGACTGAGACAGATGGATAATTAGAGCTTTCCCTGACGATCCGCTTAGGTGAAACCTTGGTAGGTTTGTCTGGCTCTCTAGGTTTGACTAGGTCTGCTCTACTTTTGTATTGAGCACTTTTTTAGTTAGTTGATTACTTGTATCGGGTTTTTTTTCTTTGGGCTTTAGACCTGTATACTGTACGATTATTTTCGATAGACGTTCATGTTCATAGCTCTTTCTTTTTTTTAAACCTTTTTTTCCTTCGAGATTGATTTGACCATTAGCAAATCAAGAAACCGAAGGTTTTCCGAGACGAGTGTAGTTACCTAGATAGATAGATAGATAGATAGATAGATAGATAGATAGATAGATAGCTTTTTATTTTAAATTTAAAATAATCATAGAATGTGGCTTGCCGAGGGAGATTTTACTTTTAATTGAAAAGAGAAAAAAAAAAGAGAATATTACTTTTAATGCATTGGCTGTGCAGGCAAAATGATAACCGCTACTTTAATCTTCATTGCTTAACATTTCATTTACTCCAATTTTTCATCATTTACTCTTGGTCAGTCTGTGGTTCTAACTGCGTCACTTTGACGGATATGTGAAGCAACCAAAGTGTGTAATAGATTATTCGAGACTACTCCCTCTTCTTCGGAGCAACTGTTTATATAACTGCCTTTATTCCAAATCTTTCACGCGCCTACAAACTGGATGCTTCAGCATACGGTGACCGGGACTGACTCTAGGTTAACACCTTGATTCACCCGAAATATATCGAAAATAAAGAATTAACTAACCAACAAAAGAACGAGAGAGAGAAAGAAAGAGAGAGAAAGAAAGAGCGAGAGAAGGAAGATGAATATTAAAAGCAGAAAAAGCTTTTAGAAAGGGAAAGGGCTTGAAACATGTTCGATTTGCAGCACACAGTTAAACAATAAATACTTGTACTAAAAGTCAAAAAGATGGATTTTACCAAAGATAAAGAGAAGACGTTAGGGTATGACATAAGAAAACCTCTAAGACAAATAAGACAAAACCTCTAATTATTCCAAAATAAAATTCCAATACTCTCACACCGCTCCAATAGTTACGCTTGGTACAAAAGTAACAAAAAATGAAATAATATTTGCGTTTCAAAATGTGGAACGTGTGAATGCATCAAGCCAAAAACATAAAAACCAGATAAATGATTTTGTTATTAGACATGTCATTCTACCATGAATGCCTAATTCTTGAAGCAATACTAAAATATTAAATATTTCCTGGATCGCTTTATATGACGTATATGACGTATACAAAACCTCGGGACTAAAATAATTACACTTGGGCGGATTTTTTCTATTCTTAAGACAATATGGCGCATGTTTCTCAATTTGGAAAATATCATTGCTGAACCTTAATGTTTGAATTCCATTCATGAATGTATATAAGAGATATCGATTTTGACAGTGCACCTGAGTTGAATGTACTATAGACATTTGCTGCTTACCTTTGTGAGTAGTACCAGTTGGAAACCAAAGAGAAAACAGCAATTAAGGGAGAGAACGCTGGAAATTAGGTAATTTTTAATAGTTAAATCCCCGAACTTTTCGGTAGCATCTCAAATAGATATGAACAACTGATATGAACAGATTGGTTCTTTACGGCTTATCAACCCTCAAAACATTTTGAAGTGTAAGAATACTTTTTTTTTGTGAGCGAATATTGTATTAGCCATTTTCGAGGGAAAATAACAATGATTCTTCTACTATTTAATCCATAGCTGTAGGGAGGATATTGGATTCATATCTTTTCCAAGTATGTTTGAGAGTACGTGAATATAACAAACTCGATTAGAATTCGAATTCAACATTCTGATTTTTAATTCTTAACCGCTGACACAATCCGCATATCTTAGATAGAAAGAGAGAACTGAGGTGGGGATTGAAGTAATAGTTTCATAGTTCGAGAACAGAATCGTTGAGCTTGAGTGCACTGATAATTTTCAAATTAATGCTTTAATAAATCATGAATCCGTTTGTTTATCGTGACTGTGATGGTAGCCCGTTCATAGTCAAATCGTTCATTCGTTATTGTTTTTAGTATTATTATTATTATTATTATTATTATTATTATTATTATTATTATTTCATTTGATTTCTGCTGTAAACACATTTCCTTGCGGCTCCTAACCAGAGACCTAAGAAAATTTCCACTGATCATTATTGTAAAAAAAAAACAACAATGTGTGAGCTGTACTTGTGATTACATTTTTTTAGGCATTGGCTTCCAGGAATTCCTTCAATGAGTCTATTGGAATCTTTTCCAATCAATCCGAGTGCTCCAACTACAACTGGGATTGTCGATGTCCTCATGTGCCACATTTTTGGGATTTCGATTTCAAGGTTCTTGTATTTTGATAGCTTTTTGAAGATCTTCAAAGATACATTGCAGTCGGCAGGGACTGCTATATCAATAATAAAGTACAGTTTGTCTTTGCGGTCTCTAATCACAATGTCTGAGTGATTAGCTTTGATTGTTCTGACTGTGTGTAAAGTCCCATAAAATTCATATTTCATATTCTTTGACATATATCATCATCCAGTCTTCTGTAATTTTCATGTATCTTTGAAAGCCAATTGTAGTTTTGTAAGACAATTCTAGTTGAACTAATCCACTGTCTCCTTCGGATCTGGGAGCATAATGACGATCAACATCAACAGTGGCAAGTGAGAAGCTTTCTCGTTTTGGTGTCCATTCGCTTAATGTCAGCTATGATCCAATTAAGGATGTTGAAACTGGTACAGCCAAGGTGTGTATGGCTGATATTCCGTTTTTTTTTTAAATTCCGCTCGGTATTCAATATCAGACGCACACACTTGTAATATTCCTTTCTTACCTTCCCAATCATATGGGTAATGCTGTATTCCATCTACTTCGCTAATTCCTACATTTCCAATTTACATTGTACATTTCCAAAGTCTTAAGGATCCAAGAGTGTGGCAAAGGATTTACGGTAGTCTAGCCATGCTGTATTGAGATTTCTACATCGTCTCCTGCAATTTTCCAGGATCATTTTTATTATTAGTCGATCTTTGCAACCATAGGAACCTCTCCGGCATTCCTTCTGTTCCAGCGGAAGAATGGTGTTTGTTTCGAGAAAAGAGCAAGTACGGTTCGTCCGGACAGACGTTATCAATTTATACGTGATGGATAGACATGTTATTAGCCTATAATGTTTCAGATCATCTATTTCCCCCGTTTTTGACAGAAAATATTCACCTTCAGTGATCCATTTTGGGACTTCATTGAGATTATTAATAAGCATTATTATTATTATCTCTTCTTGTCCTCTTGTAAAATAAATTCAGTGTATGTAGGACTTCAGTAAATATACCATTTTCAATTTCGACTTACCACGAAATCTTTTTTAAAAAAGTGTTGATTTGATTGTTTCGTTCTTTTCTGCAGAAGACACACACACACACACACACACACACACACACACACATATATATATATATATATATATGGTAAACATATTGCTTTAAGGTATGCTGTATTTATAGTTAAAAATGATCAATATCAAAGTCAGACTCAAACTTGTAAGCGTTAATGAAACTGTCAGTCGACAGATATTTAAGTTTTCCCTTTGGAATTTTTATTAGTTGCTTTGGATTCTTAGATAAAAATATGAAGAAGCGATGAGATGGGTTTGTCTTCGCAAATTTATTCCTGTTTGATTTCAAATATTTCTAAGTGAGAGAAAAAAAATGTCAGACGAAAACATTTTCCCCGGTAGATGGGAATTCGTAGAGCAAGAAGAATAAAAAAAACGCTGTTTTAATGTTTAGGGAACTAACAGGTGAACCTCTGCGGCGTTTAATATTTTCCCGTTCAGAAATAAAACACGCAGACGATTAAGCAATAAACATTTTTTCTCAAAGAAATGCTTTATTTTTATTTTTTTAATGGAGAAAATATAAACTCTTGATATTATTTATAATTCTTTTTACTAAAACTTTTCTTCTTCTTTTTTTAGTTCCTCACAGTACTCTCCCTTTATTTGTTTATGTTATAAAAGAACCAGTTGATGCCTGAAACTACAGATATTAGCAAAAACAAAACCTATGATTTTTCCTAAATACCTATAATAAGGTTTAATTTAGAAATTACGTAAGATCGACTACATAAAAGTCAATAAATATTCTGGAATATGCAATAAAAGATTAAGGAATTCTACCTCAACAGCATAAAGGAAACTGCAGGAACTCTTAGAAAAGGTAGTAAAGCCGGAAGAAAGGATTAACCATAAATTTTTAAAAAACAGATTTTTGTGTTGACATCAAATGGAAGAACACAGGATGCAACTTATAAATTGGAGAATGTCAAGTACAATAATTTAAATATCCGAGAAGTGTTTTAATATAGGAGGAAAAATATGACACGGAAACCTGAAGGCGAATTGGGAATGCAAAATGTACGTTTCAAATGCTAAATAAAGTATTGAGAAACTGGAAAATTTCATTATAGATAAAGAAAATGGGGCTAAATTGCTATTTAATATCAGCCCTCCTCCATGTCAGTGAATGCTGGACAGCTACCTTAGGGAAGACAACAGAGATATGGTTTCTTCGGAAGGATTTTGAGGATACAAAGGACAAAGCATGTGAGCAACAAGTTTTATAGAATAGGACATTGATAAGTTTATGAAAATTCTTGGGCGTATAATTAGGAAAGAAGTCTTGGAAAATTTGACACACTCATGATATATTGAAGGCTAAAGAAACAGTGACAAACAGTGGACTTGTGTAAATGAATGGCAGAATAATGATGGGGAGGGATAGTAAAAAGACAAATCTTATTTATAGTTACAAAGAATAGGAAGTTGTGGAGAGCCATGATTGTCCACATCCTGAAGGGAAATGATACATAGAAGAAAAAGAAAATGAGTGATTAACAGCAATAAATAAGAATAAAATTAAACAAATATAACAATTTAGTGTAATTTTTTTTACGTCTGGATGATTCATTCTTACTTTAGGCATTTAATGACGCCAAACGATTTATATTCTTTCCTTATTAAATCGAAAATTTTCCTTCAATTAAAATAATCACTTTTGACGTATCAGGACTGACAACATCACTGCTTTTATACTTTAGAATTTTTATTGAATAAAATTTATGAAGTGTTTAGGGTTGACCGCGAATAACTGAGGCTACAAACACGGAAAACGCGTATGAGGAGAATGAGTGTAAATGATGATTTATTATTAATTTTTTTTCTCTTAAATTTAGTTTATTGTATTATTATAGAAAAACCACTTGACTAACGGTAAATGGAGCCAAAGTTTTTGAATAAATATAAAATTAATTTAATCATTTATTGATATTGATGACTTAGAAACAGACTCAGAAATGAAGAGAAATAAAATTGCTTGTGTTGTAATGTTTTAAATGAAGAATTATTATTATTGTTGTACTATTATTATATTATTCTATATTCTTTGTCCATTTTGGACTCATAGGCTCATCTTGGTAGCTATTCTCATAAGGTTTCAGTCACTGTACCTCTGCCTTCTTCAAGTGTCTACTGTGATCTTCTCGAAATTTCGAACCGATCACTTTATTCAATCCACGGACGGAGTGATTAATTGTTCACATTCTGCACTCATCCAAATGAGCACACTAGTACGAATAGTAAGATTGTGTTATTAGGAATAAGGATTATCTGTACTTGAATTTGCTCACTATGCTACAACACACACACAGACACACACACACACACAGACACAGGGTGTATCAAAAATACTTTTACAAACTTTGGGGGCGGGTTCTTCACACCAAAACAAGGACAAAAGTCTACATAAACATATGTCCGCAAATTTTGAGTTTTTATATTTGAAGAAAGTTTACGTTAAATGGCACTGTGTTTCCATGTAGACTAGGTTACATTTGTCATTCGTGTACATGTGTAGCTGGTCTGTCTTCAGTATTTAATGTGTGTAATAGTGAGTTAACTAAGGCTGCATGGCTATATCAGATTTCGTTTCCAGACCGAAGGCTGCCGAATCATCCAAACTTTGCTGCTGCTTATCGTCGGGGTGCCTGTTTTGGTGTCAGGAACCAGTCAACAAAGTTTGTAAAAGTATTTTTGGATTGTATCTTGGACTGTACATTTAACAGCTTCTGCCGTAAAATTTAAACTTAATAAGTCAAAAACGAAGAATCTGAGGACATGTGCTTATATGAACTTTTGTCCTTGTTTTGCTTTCAGGAACCCGCCCCAAAGTTTTTAAAAGTATTTTTGATGCACACATTATATATATATATATATATATATATATATATATATAATAGACTCTCCCGTCGGTTTCGACGTATGAGGATCTGACAGCTTATTGATTCAGTTATGAAATTTTGTGCGATAATCATAAGTGCCATTTAAGACCCACTAGTGATTTACAAAGGAGGCCGCATATGGAGCAAGAGTGAGGATTGTTAGATGAGATCACTGTTAGATTGGCTGATCTTTTAGATCTTGCTCTCGCTTCTTGAAGATGATTCAGACAAGCAGATTGAAAATTGCTGAGTCCACTAAAACTAAAACTAAGTCCTATATATATATATATATATATATATATATATATATACCTATGGTTGTAGTTCATTAATCAATTGTGCCTGATGAATTGGGTAACCATGAAACTGTGAGTTGCACTACAAAAATAGGTACCTGTTTTGTTCACACCTTAAATAAATATTTATTTGCTCACCTTTATATGTACGTTATCACACGTATATATATAGTTGCTATATATAATTATATTTCGTTATTTACTTTATATTCTATATATATATATATATATATATATATATATATATATATATATATATATATATATATATATAGAGAGAGAGAGAGAGAGAGAGAAAGAACACTTTGAATTGGCGTAATAGCAAGCTTGTCTCGCTTACGACTGTGTTCGCTCCTCACTATGTGCTCCCTACTTCCGCCCTTGTGCCATATCTAAGCTGTGCTTAGTAAATAATATATATGTGTGTGTGTGTGTGTGTGTGTATTATATCATAGTGAGTAAGTACACATAATCCTTATTCCTATATATATATATATATATATATATATATATATAATGGACTCTCCCGTCGGTTTCGACGTATGAGGATCTGACAGCTTATTGATTCAGTTATAAAAAAGGCACATAGAGACAATCTAACAGCGGTAGGAAAATGATTGGAGCCAAGCTACCAGATCAGGACCAATAATATTACTGATTCTTCTTTGGATCTTATCAAGGAGCTCTAGGTAAATAGCAGAGGTGTATAGGTATATAACCCACCAGACCATATTCTAGCAGCTGATCTAGCAATGGATTCAATTTAGTCTTTCCACTTCATATCAGGAGAGAACGTCAGTCTAGGAAGGCGCAACAAGTTATTTTCTTCAGGGTTAGCATCAAAAGGATCTCTCAGGTCTCGTACATAAAGAATTTCTATTCCTTATTGTCATTGTGAATATGCGATAGTCATACAATACTAAAACGCACATGTCTCTGTCAGCTGAGGAAACCCAAGCGAGAATTTCAGCAGCCGCAGTAAGTTCCTTTGTGGTTGGTTGCCAAATTATATCAACCGGTACTCAACCGGTACTGAAAATGTATTTGACCACGCATTTTATCCCCGTGTGGTTTCCATTTTGAAGTTGTTGTATTGTGTTGTCCTACGACACGTGATCAGTAGTCGACTTCTCCAATTGTTTGGGGTTTGCCATAACAGAATTTTTCATCATAGCTTCACAACCCGCCGAAACTAGAAAAAGGTCAGTTATTTAATTTTCTTTCCCTCTTGCGTAGGTATCTTTCAATTTTTTTAGCTCTAGCCTGGGTTGCAATCACTGAATCCAAGTTTCGACAAATTCTGATTCATCCAAGCAACTTAAACATTCTATCGGCCATGCCATAGAATTTAAATTGCATATTTCCCAACCTTGTATTTCTTATCGAAAAAGTTTGTGTTGTTAAACTGAAACCTTTTCGGCTTCGTTAAGACAAAAAAAAATCGTCGTATTTCGTACGAGTTGTTTATTGTGATTAATTTCGTTTCCGTTCACACCCTGCTTCGTTTTTCTTCAATTTAAACGAAAAATCAAAATTTTCGGTTCTTTTTTCCATTTATCGCTGTTTTTTTTTTTTGTTTTTTGTTTTATTTTACTCTTGTTTTTCTTTCAATCATTTACTGTTTATTCTCGTCGCAATCTGAGGCTGTCTGTTCATGTTGTTCAATTTAATTGGACTTTCTGCAAAAAATATTTCCTTTCTAAATATTTCTTCTTTTAAATTCTATTACGAGACAGAAGTTTATAAAAATCAGAAAGAAACACAAGTTCAAAGGTAATGACATTTGTTTTAATCGGAAAGTCGAATTATTTCTAGCAAACATTATGGTCAAAGAAAATTTGACTCTGAACTTGAAGTGGGTGCTTCTTCTTGGACTAAAGATTAATAAGCTAGTCTTCTTCTTTATGTGCCGTGTCCCTTTATGCTTCAAGGCTCTCCACAACTTCCTGTCCCTTGTAGCTCTTAATAAACTTTGTCTTTCTGCTATTTCTTCTAAGCCCTGTTCCGCCATTATGTTATGCGTTGTTTTCGTCTCCCTCCTGCTTTCAATCTGTCCTGTGAGTATCAAATTTTCCAAGCCTTCCTTCCTCATTATGCGCGCCAGAAACCTCAACTGTCTCTTCGTGATGCTAAGTATAAGTTTTCTTTTTGTTTCCATTTTCTCTAAAACTTGGTCGTTGTTCACGTGTTCAATCCATGTTATCCTCAGTATCCTTCTGTAGAACTGCATTTCTGTTGCTTCAACTCTCCTCTTCATCTTTGAGGCGATCGTCCAGCACTCATTGCCATGCAGAAGGACTCTGATATCACATAGCAGTTTTTAGTACTAGTAGACTTTTATTTCTGTGTAATGAATTTGACCCTCAATGGGTGCCCTACACGTGTAGCCTTATCTGGAAATATCTATGCCTGATAATATGTAAATAAACAGTCATATATTTATATAAATAAAATCCTTGTACAAACTCGTCTGAAGACAGGACTGACATTTTTTTTTCTCTAATAATAGATTAGATATGGCACAAGGCCGAAAGTATGGGGCACCCGGTGATGTTTGAACACAATATTCAGTCGTAATTGATCTAACGAGACAAGCTTGTTAACCATTGCACCACATCATGGTGTCCAGACCGAGATCCAAATGATTGTAAACATATTCTATGTTACGAAGATTACAATAAGATTGCACATAAGAAAGAAGATGGCCACCCGGAAATTGAAAAGCACAAGTTTGGCCAGTTTTCTGGTTAAGATAGTTGAAGATTTCCTACTAGTGCTAGAAATCAGCATTTGAATCGAACTAAAAACCAGAATTTCTTATGCTGATTTTCAAGGAAAGCATCTAGAAGATTGGCGTAACACAGTCTTCGCACATTCATTTCTCGCATTTGGCATTGTGACATAAATATGAGTATAGAAAATAATTTATAGAAACGAAATAAATGTTCGCTGTACAAAACTAGCATTTAAAGAGGCTGTGCGATGGAGAAAAAAACTCTGTCTGTCTGTGTTGCATCTTGAATATGCTTAAATCATTTTCAGTTTTATTGTCTTTAAATCTGAATATGATTTCTTTTTAATCGTCTTTATTTTTTTCTATTTTCAGATTTGTTTTCTTCAAGCATAAATATGGCACCTCGCCTTCTACTGGTTCTATTCTCTCTCGTCCCAGCTCTTATCGCTGGACAGAAATATCTGGGGGGTGGCTCGATGGCATCTTTTTATCCTTACGAACTGACAGACGACGAAAACGGAGATGGAGGCGGAAGGTTCGTTCACCATTACGACAGCAAGAACGAGGAACATGAGGACGATGACGACAACACCAGCAACGAGGTAAAACCGTGGAGAAGGCGATTTAACCTGCTGAACACAGATCTTCAGGTGCTGAAAAACATGAAGCGATCGGAAAAGAGACACCGTTTGGCCGATTCGGCTGAAATTGCACTGAAAAGACACCACTCTTACAACCCTGTGACGGAGACCGATGAAGACGACGTGGAGAATACATCGTTGAAGAATGGGTTTCAAGCAAGCTTTTCTCAGCAAATGAGAAAACGTCCGCAAGCGAACAGAAGACGCCTGTCTCCGTTCACTGATTATCTTTTGATCGATTCCCTACTCAAAAATAAAGAATATCCGGACAGGAGCAAACGATACTGGGACAGGTCTTGTAATTGCTGGAGATGGGCTGAAAATCTGCAGGTGGACCGTCGGCGTTACTCTATTAATATGCCACTTTCAATTCTTTCTTGGGTCGTGGAGAATGCCCAAAAGGAAGAAGACATGGCCAAGACTCGAGAGCGTTTACTAGGATTAGGCCGTAAGTAAATACACAAAGAATCACACAAATAATTAAATAAAAGAATCAATAATGTAACAACGACAGAGCCGGGCTTGGAACGAAGATGAATTTTTAAAAAATAAATAAATTTAAATGAAAAGAACTTGAATGACAATTTTTTGAATTTTGTGCTTTGCCTGTTTTATTATGACTAAATTATCAGCTCTGTTTTGTCATTGTTTGTGAAAGATTAACAAGCATAAATTCATATTTGCACTTTGTTCAAAGGAGATACCAAGCGGTTGATAGAAGCGTGTCGTTCATTGTTTTAAAAGTCAGTTACCAGCAGGCGTCAAATCATAAAAACAAGATTTAGTGAAATAATATTGCCAAATACTTTAAATTAAGAACCAAAAGAAATAAAAGTTACTACTATCTCGGCCGATTCATGTCTATCTATCTATCTATCTATCTATTTATCTATCTATCTATCTATCTATTAATATATATATATATATATATATATATATATATATATATATATATATATATATATTTCTATATATCAGCCGATTCATATCTATGTAGCTATTCATCTATCTCAGTCTGCCCATATCTATCTATCTATCTATCTATCTATCTATCTATCTATCTATCTATCTATCTATCTAAATAGATAGATAGATAGATAGATAGATAGATAGATAGATTATAGGTTATACTGTCATAAAAACTGAAGAATATTAAAAACAGTTGTTACCAGATTACTTTAATTTGATTTCTTTAATGTCTAAAATGTTTTTTATAGATTAAACAATTCAAATTAAAGACATTTGGTAACAACTTTTAACAAGGTTGTTACCAAATGTCTTCATATGAACAACAATTCTACAAATTACAATTTTTAAATTAGAAACTTATGCTTTATCTCTGCTATAGTGAAATTATTTTAGAGTGAACATTTCTATTTTTTTCATAAAGCAGAAAATTTTATATATATATATATATTAAACAGAAGATCTGAAGACGTTGCGAAAACAAGAGAACACTACTGACAAACAAACAATATGAACTACAACTAAAAGAATTGGGATGCTGACGAACTTTTTTTCCTTGTGGGTTTGATGTCATTAGCAAACACCTTGCTAAACTGTTTAATCGGAAATAAAAATATTTAGGTTTTGAGCATTGACTAGTTTTGATTCCGTTTGTTTCATACAAAACTTGCATTTTTACCGTGTTTAAATTTTAACAGTAAAATTTTATTTTTAGATATTTTCAAATTTATATCTGGTTGCTAAGGAGAAAAAATAAATAAATAAAAAGAAAGAAAGAAAGAAAATAAAAAAAAGAGAATATTGTGACCTGATTGTCGAGAAATTACTTTCTTAGCTCCATTTTTTTTAACCATGTCAATGAATATTATGTTGACAATGTTCTAGAAAGGTCATGAGAATGAATAGAAGAGGAAATCGACAAGAGATAGAAGATGCAGAAAAATGTTCCTGAAACGACTTGAAAAAGACAGGGAGAAGGCGACAGGCAATAAAAGATTTGCTTCCTTTCTACTGGCGTACTGAAATAAATTTAAGAAAAAAGAGATGGGTGTTTTTGTTTGCAACTGTTTTTCATGAATGGTTTCAAAACTGATTTAAATTGACTGGAAAGAGATTTTTTTTTTTTTTTTTTTTTTGCTAAAATAGCTGATTAGCGCCCTCTTGTACTTGTCTTTCATCGCTATGTAACTCTCTTTATTAAAAAAGCCTTTTAAAAATAAAATATACTTTTCTGAAATTTTATTTGGGGTACATTAGTTTATTTAAAGAATAATTAATCTGATTTGAAACAAATATTATTTATTTTAAGTTTAAAATATCAAAGAAATGGATTTTTAAAACAAACAGTTGCCATGTTTACATGATTGGCAGATGAGAAAATATTGATTGTTGTTCTACGGAGCCTTTATTTGTAAAACATAATTTAAGAAATTGATGTGATCGCCATTTTTATATAATTTTTAAATACTCAGTAATCTAAAAATTATTGGAAAATATTCTTCGTAATCTAATTTTAGGAATGTTGACTTCAAATTTACCATAGTCAACGCTCTTATTTTCTGATAATGTCATGGATGGTCGTCCATACTAAGAAAAATCGGAACGTTTATACACTAAAAAAGTAAATTAAAAATTATTTTAAAAATCTTGGTGCGTGATAATTTGTATTAAGCTTTTCAATTTTTAATTAGTAAATATAATTTTCAATTAACGATAACACCTAACGCAATTAAAGAAATGCATGATTTTAAAAGATTTGAAACTTAATAAATTATTATAATTAAAATTTAGAAAAATGAAAACAATTCTTGTAAAAATTTATTATTCATAGTGTCCTTTATAAATTGTATTTATCAAGCAATTAAAAGCTTTTCTAATTAAATAAGGTCATAGTTTATTGAATTTTTTTACGATTCGAAGCAGATTTTCGGGAAATGAGTAAAGTTTGAAAAGAAAAAATGATGATTTAAATTCTCCAAGGAGTCATACTTTTAACTAATAAAACAAGTTTTGCAATTTCTCAAAATTTCATTAATTTAAGCAAGTCTTGGTGAATTTGGGGGGGGGGGTTAAGATATTCAAAAAATATATTTTTGCCAAGATGCCCTAAAAAAATTTCAGAAATAATTTCATTATATGTGAATAAGTACTCAAAGTTTCATGAAAATCCGACAATTATTTGATTTTTGCAAGAATTTCCAAATCAATGTATTTTTCACCTGAAAAAGGGCGCTAAAAACATTGATCGTAAACGACGAAAAAAAAGCGGAAGATATTTAAGCAAAATTTAGAACGTACTAAAAAGGAATCAAAAATTTAAAATAAAAGAAATAATTTGGCCTTTCCTCTTAATAATATAACATAAACTTTTAGACGATAAAACTTTGTTTTTATTAAGTTTGGGACCTTTTTTCATCATGCTATGTTTTGTTTTTGATTTTTCAGCAAATTAGTGCAGGTCGCTAATTTAAATTGAGTCCTGGGAGTATTTTCTTTTTTTTCAAAAATAAAATATACGTTTCTGAAACTTTATTTGGGGAATATTAACTAATTTAAAGTATAGTTAATCTGATTTGAAACAAATATTATTTACTTTAAGTTTAGAATATCATAGAAATACATTTTTTTAACCAAACAGCAGCTGTTGACTTGTCGACAGATCTAATGTTGTTCTATGGGGCACTTTAGACGTATGGGGACTTTAGATGTACAGCAGCTGTTGACTTGTCGACAGATCTAATGTTGTTCTATGGGGCACTTTAGACGTATGGAGACTTTAGATGTACAGCAGCTGTTGACTTGTCGACAGATCTAATGTTGTTCTATGGGGCACTTTAGACGTATGGGGACTTTAGATGTACAGCAGCTGTTGACTTGTCGACAGATCTAATGTTGTTCTATGGGGCACTTTAGACGTATGGGGACTTTAGATGTACAGCAGCTGTTGACTTGTCGACAGATCTAATGTTTTTCTATGGGGCACTTTAGACGTATGGGGACTTTATATGTACAGCAGCTGTTGACTTGTCGACAGATCTAATGTTTTTCTATGGGGCACTTTAGACGTATGGGGACTTTAGATGTACAGCAGCTGTTGACTTGTCGACAGATCTAATGTTTTTCTATGGGGCACTTTAGATGTAAAACGTAAAGAAAATGACGTAGCGCCATTTTTATATAATTTTTAAGTACTCAGTAATCTTAAAAAGTTAAGAAAACATTCTCCGTAATTTAATGCTTTATTGAATTTTAAGTACTTTGGCTTTAAATTTACTATAGTTTTCGTTCTTTTTTTCTGATAATGTCATGTATGAAAAACCGTATCTACAAAAATCGACATGCTTCAATATTCAAAATTCTTTTTAAAATATTGGTGTTTGATGGTTTGTAACAACCTTTCCTATTTATGATTAATAAATATAGCTTTCACTTCAGGTCAAAGGGTGAAATTACTACAAAAGATTTTTAAATTTTAAGAATTAGTCTAATTAATATTTCAAATAAAGATTAAGCGGGGGGGGCAATTTATCGAGTGTTTTCTTAGCGTGAAAGAACTTAGATGAAACAGAGTTATCAATAAGATTCTTATCTTATTGCTTGTAAATGGTTCAAGTCGTGGTGTGAGAACAATTCTGATTGGTCCTAAAAGTATTCAATTTTTTTAAAATTTTCAAAACGATCAAAACTAAGATGTGGATCTTATGAGCAAAAGACACACACTTCACACTTCGTTGTGGCTCCGATTAGATTCTCCAACAAATTCCTACATCCAAGAAGGTGTAGAACTTTGCTGGAGATGCCTACCATATAGTAATGATTAGTAAGCAAGTCTTACAATCCATTGCAACTAAGATTACTCCTCAGTAAATACTGCACGGTCGTGATCTTATCTGCTGAAGCATATTATCTACAATACATTCTGAGGTCATATCTCAATTCCTTTTTGGGGAGACTACTCTAGAAAGGTTATCTGTTAGCTTCTTAGTGTATTAAGTCCGATTCTTACTAGGCAAACTAAGCTAACCCTTAGTACCTAGAGTAGAAATATTGTTTTGCAGTGTAATAAGTTCGACGCTCATTGCTCATCCTATTATGATGACCTTGCACCAAACTATGCTCAGTTTAGAAAACAAATGTAATAAAACTGTTATTGCGGTCCGACTATACAGGGATGGCAAGCTAGTTACACGGGTTACTGCGAATGCAATCGGTTCGAGCCTCACTTGGTATTTCATTTTGTGACCTTGTGCCTAACTTAGATGGTCTTATTATTATATATATATATATTTTTACGATAAGGTTCCCCTGTACAAGACCCGCGAATCAATGGAGGTTGAGAATTACATTAAGGGGTGATTTATACGGATAGTAGGGAGAAGATCTCCAGACTTGAACAGGTTAAAATTGTAATCATCAGGGAAACATCCTCTTGGTTGTCTGTTCTAAAGAGCAATGGTTCGCAGGAAGAAACTGTTCAATGGAATATGGAGGAATATGGAGGGAATGAGGGTGTTTTGCTACAATGTAAGTGACATGGTGAGTCCTAGCTGTGAAGATTAGACCTGGCATTATACAATGTAGTTCATCTGAGCACTTTCCAACAATAAGAGCAGTGAGAGAGACTTGCTTCATCCTGCCTTTGAGAGAAAAGTGGAAAATAATTCATCACCCTCAAGGACTCTGACGCTTTTGAACTCGAAAACTAGAAAGTAAGGACTGGGCCGTTTCCCTACAAGGACACTTTCATTAACCAAGCAGCCAGTGCTACCATCAGTTGAAACTTATAAAATCTATCTCTGGAAATAATTTTTCAGAAGAATAAGTTTCTCAAGTTCACTAGCTTTTATTGCTCTTCCCAATATTGATGGTGGGGTGCTTTCTAACATTCTGTTTGAAATAATGCGGAACATTAATATCTTGTCAATATTTTCTCATCAAGTTGTAAGTGTTATTCATTTTAATTGTTACTAAATAAGTCCATATTAAAGGGTTAGGAAGGAATCCATGGCCTCACTTTAGAATATTTTCTAAGGTTTGTAAATGAGGCTCTACATCTGATAGTGTATTTATTGCATTTTAAATACAATTTTGGGCTTTAGATGTAATGTAAAAGCAAGAAACAATTGAAAATTTTTAAAAATCATTAATATTGTCCTTAAGATTTCGAAATTTTTTATCAATTAATATACATAACCATCAAAAGATTCCACTACTATCTTGTACGTTCTTTAAATACTATAAGTCATCTTATTAAGTGGGGGGCACAAAGCATGTGCCCAAATCATTCCAACCTGAGGAGTTTAGTGACCAGAGTAAGACGGTGAATGTTCTTGGTGATCCTAAAGTAATTTCTTTATAACTCATATAATGTGACAGGGTGCATTTTCCGGTTGAGAGATGCCATTGCCGTCGTAGTCGATTGTTTACACGAAGGAGTATATACATAGACGAAGTAAGTGGTACGCGACTCAGTACTTTCCACAGAATGCTGTTCAAACTATCCATCTGCATCCACTGTTGTTTTCCACACTACATTATGTCGCTATCCTTTCCCTAGGACACACACACACGTATCCTGCCATCCATCTAATTCAGGAGAAATCGAATAACGTCGGGTGATGCAACATTGATATGTTCCAGTTCTGGTGCTCGTGTTTCCATTGAAGACGCTTTCGACGATAAACATTAACATGGGTACTCTGACTTTAGTTTGCAACTTCCCATGCTGTGATACATTCCTGCATTCAACTTGATTAAAACTATCTGTATTTTGTGACACGTTAACCTTTTTGTTGGCTCGTACTTCCTGAGAAAAATCTCCGTTCAATAATTCTTGACCATTCAATATTATTTCGGAGGCTGGTGATCTTTTTCTTTTCAATCGGTACCCATCACAACCATCCATTTTGGAAATACTATGATCTCTAGTCGTCTGGCGATAACATGTTTGTCTTTATCAAGTTAAATCAAATATTTCTTTTTGTCTATAACACATCAACACGTATTAATCTATGCAAGCACACCAGCTAATATATCTCTGATCCTGTTACGAGACAGTAGATGTGGTTCTAACCACACACGCACATACAATAGATAGATACAAATATTTAAGTAAATGTTCTGCTTATAATAAACAGTATTAAACAACATTCATCGGCCTGAATTTTCGAGAAATTTTGATAGAAAATATGCGTCCTCCGACAGAAATCGATCTTGTATCCTATACGGAACCGTCATATAGCCTGACATGACTTTAATCGATTTGGCCACAGAGGAGCGTTCTGTTAGCAAGGTCGATTTTACTGTCTTTAAAATACAATCTTCCATGATTCTCTCACGTACATTCATATCTGCTCATGGCGTATCAAAATGTAAATAAATGACGTCATGAAATTTATAGACATTTTTATGTTTATACATTCTTTTTATAGACAAAAATATTTAAGTAAATGCTCTGTTTATAATAAACAGTATTAAAGAACGTTTACCGGCCTGAATGCCCGAGAATGTTGTTTAATATTGTTTATTATAAACAAAGCATTTACTTAAATATTTGTAGCTATAAAAGGAATGTATAAACATAAAAATGTCTTAAAATAATTGTCGGACTTTGTCCATTTCATAATATATATATATAGTTTCAACTTACACTATATTTGTGAGTAAAAGTGCTCAATATCAGGAATAGAATGTATGTGAATATAAAAGGGGACACTGAGCGGTGACAATCTGTTTCATGCTTGAACGCAATCTTCAGGCCATCTCTCTCTCTCTCTCTTTCTCTCTCTTTCAACACTCAATCATATGCGCATAATATTAGTTTACAGATACCGTAACCAAAATTCATAAACCATGACTTCCATTATATATATATATATATATATATATATATATATATATATATATATATATATATATATATATGACACTACAATGGGAAGCTTTGACGGTGCAGAAGCATGCGAAATCATAGGCATTTACTTACTACACGAACTGAGCAAAATAATAGATAGAAATGACACAGGACTCTACAGGGACGACGGTGTCATAATCTTAAGAAACTTTAACAAACAAAACACAGACAAAACTAGAAAAGCAATAATAAAGATTTTTTTAAAATAACGGATTCGACATAGATATAAAAACTAACCTAAACGAAGTAGATTTTCTAGATGTTACCTTCAACCTAAGAGAAGGCACATATAAACCATATAGAAAACCTAATGACAAACCACTCTACATACACACATCTTCCAACCATCCACCTTCTATAATCAAACAGATACCAAAATCGATTAACCGCAGGCTCTCTGACAATTCCTCCAATGAACCCCTATTTAACAAAGCTAAGAAAGACTATGAAACGGCCCTAAAAGATAGCGGATTCCCAGTAATACTCACATGCTCACCACAGAATACAAAAAAAGGCCAACAGGAAAAGAAATATCATATGGTTCAACCCACCGTACAGCAAGAACGTAAAAACAAACGTAGGAAAAATATTCTTCAAACTCTTACACAAACACTTCCCAGAATCAAGCACCTTACACAAGATATTCAACAAAAACACAGTAAAAATCAGCTACAGCTGCACCGAGAGCATGGCACAAATAATAAAAAAGCACAATAGGAAAATTATCAACAAACCACACGAACAAATTAAACCCACGTGCAACTGCAGAATAAAGAACGAATGTCCCTTAAACGGAAATTGTTTACAAAACAACGTAAAATACCAAGCCACGATAAAATCACCAGATAATGAAGAAAAAGTATACATAGGAGTAACTGAAGGACCCTGGAAACAAAGAAATTATACACACAAAACATCTTTCACAAATAGTAAATATGCGAACAGTACAATGCTAAGTATATCTGGGAAATTAAAAACAAAACGCACATCACACCAAAAATATCTTGGAAGATAAGGAAAAAATCATCAGCCTACAACAACCAATCAAAAACTTGCAAACTTTGCTTGGAGGAAAAAATAGCTATCATTACTTTCCCCGACCAAAATAAATTATTAAACAAAAGATCCGAGCTCATCTCAAAATGCAGACACGAAAATAAATTTTTACTACGTAACCTAAAAAATGAAAAACGGGAAAAATAAAATAAAAACAAATAAATATACTAATAAACAAAATAACAATAAAAAAAAATAGAAATAAAATATAAATAAATACTATGTTACTTAAAAATCGAAAACCGAAAAGAGAAAATATACAAGTAAAATAAATTGATCTAAATTCATCCAAGTAAATAAATAAACAAACCAATCCCAAATAAAGATAATCAATTAAAAACTGTTCCCGCCAAAATAATACTTCGAATGAACTGCAACAATCAACCCCAAAATAGAACAAATAGATTTAATTAAATTGACAAAACTGTTAAATAAGTGATATAAACAAATTTTTACTACATTAATAAATAAATAAATAAATAAAATAAGAAACAAAAAAATAAAAAATAAAAACAAGCAATATAATTTAACCCAAATAAATAAACAAACGACTTCCGGTAAAATAACCGCCATAATAGAATACCCACAATGCACCACTAACCCGTATATATATAAATAGCCGAGAAAAAATAACAGCATATGTGGCCTGACGATTGCATATAGCATGAAACAGACTGTCGCCTCTAAGTGTTGACTTCTATGTTCACTTTTATATTTACACACGCTCTATCTCTGATATTGAGCACTTTATTCCATAAATATAGCACACCTTAAGACTATATTTCTTTATATATATATATATATATATATATATATTGTGAGATTAATCAGTGTTATAATCTAGAAATGAGAATAAAAAACAAAAAAAAAACAAGAAAAAACTTAGTTTATAAATGAAGTTTAAAAGAGAATTAAAAAGCAAAAAAATTTAAGTCCTATAATGTCATGAATGGATTTGGTTTAGATGAATATGTCAAATATATCTAGCACACACACACACAGCCATATGTAAAAGTTTTATGCCAATTACATAAAATGATTATACACATTTATTTTATAAAGAAGATTGCTTAGCAGTATGCTTCTATTAGCTGTCTCTTTGAACCTCAAGGCAACAAAAGTTACATGGCTTTAGGCAGCTTGAACCTGAAAAAAGCCACACAAAACTATTGGGCCAATGTAAGATCTGAGATGATATAGTCATGTTAATTTTTAAGAAAGAATGGTTCCATTTTATTAGAATGGGGGAAAAAGCCATTGTGAGTCATTTTTTACACTAAAATTTCTGCAAAGGTTGTTACTTTAAAGGGGAAGATGACTCAACGAGAAATAGCCAGACGGCTGGAAATTTCCAGAAACACTAACTTGTTTTCTGTCCCTCTAAGATCACAAAATTACCGAGAAAAGCACATTCCAGATTTGAAGGTAAAATTAACAAAAGTAATTTATTTACAAGAGTGTTGCACGCCAATGCATATGAGAGATGGGGAAGATGAGATTGGAGCGATACGTTAAAAGATTTAAAAGCTTAGAGAGAAATAGACTAAAATATATATTAAATAGAGAGAGAGAGAGAGAGAGAGAGAGAGAGAGAGAGAGAGACAGAAATAGAGAGAAACTGAATGAAAAGATGTGAAATTTGTGAGAGAAAACAGACGATAAGTGTTGTGTCTGAAATGTCTGACAATGAAGATCCTAACGCGTGACTTCATACGAAATACAAGCAGACGAAATGGAAACTTATTTTTCAAAGGTCATGGAAATACCCTGTGCTGAAATTCGATCAAACGTTATATGAAAATTAACGAAGATGTCAACAATAAAAAGTAAGAAAACAAACAACGCCATTTATTTAACATTGAAGAACGAAAAAAAGAAAAGAAAAACTAATTGAAAATCTTACAAGGGAAATAATTTTTAAAGGAACATGAAATCTAGAGGAAAAGTATTGGAAAAATAAAACGATAAAAATCGATGAACAACTCAGTTTTGCGTTTTACTTATGGCTTTCGAATAAAAATAAAATGTGAATTATATAACCATATAATCAATTGTTTCTTTAAATAATTTCTTATCTGCTTATTCATAACGATGAGATCGATTTCTCGTTTTTCGACCATAAATTAATCATCATAATTCAGAACTAAAATATCACCCTTCGATGATATTTGAACTGACATTAGTCGCGTCTGAAGTGAACGCCACCTTTCCAATATGGCCACAGAAATAAAATTCGAAGTCAGTCATATAGCTCTATTCGTTTATGACTCTTTTTTTTTGTTTGACCTCATAATGTCTATTTATAGTCGTGCTAGCAGGTTGAAAATTAATATTGTGCGCTCGGGTAATCCCAGGATATTTTCTCTCCTTCAGGATAAGGCTAGGGTTATTACCGGACGCCTGAGGGTGTCACCAACAAAAAAAAATCCAGTGGGGTCTTGAGAACATTTTATCCCTAGTTCACATAAGAGTGTTTTAAACTCGACTTTGTGTCACTCGAGTGGGAGTGCTGTTAAATACCTACGAGTTGTAGATGAAATGATCTTCAGTTATCTTAAATAAAGAATTGTCATGATACAATTTTGACTATTTTTTCTATTCATTTCATTGATCATTCAAAAACACGTTTCCATTCTATGACTGTCAGAAATAAAAACATTACCGATCGTAGAATGAAACTATTTGAGCTGTACGATAAAAACAACGAAAGACGAAAGATAAACAATCTCATTTCACCTGGATGTCAAATTTGCTGGCAATGCTTAACATTCGTACCCGCAAAAAATCAGTGTATGCAAAGGATGGTTTTTCCCTTGACGCCGCTATTAACTTCATGGCCTTCACCCCTCGACAATGTTTATTGTTTTAAAAATGATGATTAGAAGTTTAATAAAACCCAAACATACGAAAGTGAATCCATACATTTTCTTTTTTCTTGAGAATCGACAACAAAAATAATGAACACTATGTATTAAATTGCCTATTTATTCTATTATAATGTTTATTGGCAAAACAATAGAATCGAACTTTCTAAAATTGTAAATATTAATAATTTGTTTATAGTTGGTTCACATGTTTTAATAATTTTGTAAATATTTATAATAATTTTCCTTTTATTCTGTTTCCCCATATTGTCTATTTTCATTTTAGCGTCGCTCTAATTCCCTTCTGTTTTCACTCCAAATGAAAAAGAAGAAAAGTAGAGGACAAACGAGATTCGAATTGATCAAATCTCGAACAACGAAAGCTGTAGCGTGACAGGGGTTTTATGAAATGACGGGAGCCTATGATAGGTCATACCGATATCATTTGATTCGTATTGATGTAGGGGTCGGTGGGCGGAAAATTAAAATTTTGCTTTTTTCACGAATCTTTTCAATTGGCGTTTGCTTAAAGCCTCAATTGGCAAATAAAAAAAGACCGACTGTTGGATTCGGATTATAAAATATGTTTTCTCTCAGTGGTTGACAACAAAAGTACTAATCTCTTTTTCACCAAACCGACTCCCTTACCACTGAACCAATTCTAAAGATCGATCCTACATTATTAATACTGGAAAGATAACGTTAGGAAGTGACTGTTCATTGGCTTCGCTAAATATACGGAAACCTACGGAGAAACGGCCGACAGATGGTACATTAAAATCATAAGACAACTTCACTATTCCCGTTTATGCCGTGACGTAAGAGTTGAAAAAATTAATCTGCTCATTTATCGTTTAATGAATGAAAAAGAAATTTGTGTGTTTTATAAAGATTTCTACTCCATTATATATTTGGGTGACTGAGTGCATTCCTCGTACGTACGACATGAGTTGGTAAAGAAGGGTCGTTGTTAATGGCCGATC